>BPTQ01000006.1:16797226-16853742 GCA_019973895.1 Chrysanthemum seticuspe
ACACTTTTATATGCAGCACATCGAAAAATTCTACACACTTGTTAAAAAGTGTATACTTTTATATGCAGAGCAGCGAAAAATTCTATTGTTCACACATCTTAAAAAGCTACACGACGTATATTTTCACATGTGAAGAAGTTCTTAAAAAGCTACGAGTAGTAAATTTTCACATGTGAAGAAGTTCTTAAAAAGTTACGAGACGTAAATTTTCACATGTTAAGAAGTTCTTAAAAAGCTACGAGACGTATATTTTCACATGTGAAGAAGTTCTTAAAAAGCGACGAGACATATATTTTCACATGTGAACAAGTTCTTCACACATCTTATAATACTTGTAGTTGTAAATTTGCTTAGTGAAGTTGTTCACCTATACATTTGTAGAGTGAAAACTAAATCTATAGATAAGAAAGCATAACCGTAAGTACTATCAAGACTACTAAAACAATGAATTAGCAAATAAAATTCACAGCTTGCGAAATATTGGTTCAGGCATTTCATCAAACAGTTGATATGCATTATAAACTTTAACCAATTCGATACAATGATAGCAATAAAAGTATTAAATGAACATCTATTACAATCAATTGCCAAACTGAACACCAATTACAACAAACTGAACACCAATTACAAACATGTGATTGATGATGGAAGTGTAAGAATTTACCCTTTTGAAAAGAAAACTTTAACCAATTAATCTCCGATGGCGGTTTGTGAAAACTATAAACTCAAAAGATGATCAATAATAGTGACAGAAAGGAGCTGCTATGGTGGCGATTGGGACTCCAATGGCGGTTTGTGTTGTTGTGGTCGGTGGAGATTGGAAGCGATGGTGGTTCAGTAAGTGAGCTATAATGTTGCGGTGTAGTGGTCGTTCAATTAGGCGGTGTACTGGTGGTTTGAATGACGGTGATCCGGTGGTGTACTGGTGGTTATGATTCAGAGATTGATGAAGGTAGTTGGATAGAGAGGATCGTATTGTTTTTCACCTCGGGTGTGTGAGATATGTGTGTTTTTTTCTATATATATTATTAGTTTACAAAATATATTTGTTTAGTATACTTAATATACTTAATGGATTAATCTAGACCATTAGATCTTAAAAAAGGAGGGGTTAGATGAAAGGTCAGGATCTCTTCTCGCGTTCTCACCAAATTTAGGCTTCTCACAAGAATGAGCCCCTATATATATATATATATATATATATTAATATTTAAAAATAATGCAAATATTTATGTAATTAGTCATCTGTTAACTAACGACCGTTATTTTTTTCTTTTTTTTTATATTTAAAATAATACAAATATTTACGTAATTCGTCCTTCGTGTAACAGGTCAGTTGCAAAGTCAGTCCTTTATAACAGTTAAGAGCTTGAGTCTTAATTTACACTTGACTATTGCATTAACAGTCTTAATATAGGCAGTTAAATTCATTTGAGTCAAATATTTGTGCACTAGAACTTCAAAAGTCAAAAGTTACTTAGAATCTGTTTAAGCTCTTAACTGTTAAAATTTTCAATAATCAAAAGCTTGTTTCAGGCTTAGAAATCACTAGAGTAGCTTATCTTAGTTTCATTATACCATATTACATCAATATCTGTCCAAAAGTTGGAATCAAAGTTCACAAAGGTCAAAGTTTCACAACTGTGTTAAAAGTCAAACATACTTGAAAAACCTGTTTTCACCCAACTAGAGGGATTTTTCACAGATTCATTCTTGGGTGATATCAAGTGAAACTTAGGGGTTTTAAAGTTCATCAGGTCTATTTTCTTATGGTCTTTTTGCAGATTTTTATTAATTTTCTAAAAGCTTCAAACAAGCTCATCAAACAGGGCTTATATGCCATGCTCACAAGCTCAGTCAAAGCTGAGTGTTTCTCAGCTTATTGCTAAGCTTGTCCAGAGCTCCACAGAGCTTCTCTAGGGGTGAATTTTGGTTTAAGAGTTCTTAGCCAGGTCTAGTATAGTTTCCAAGTTCTGTTTTTCAATTTTAGCTTATCAGGAAGCTTGTGCTTAAGCTCAAACTTGGTCCTCTCAAACTGTTTTAAGCATTAAGCTCAAATAAGTTAAATCTTTGCAGTTGGCTATCCAGCAGTTAAGGCTCATTGTTTCTTGCTTCATTCTAGTAGTTTTAGCATATTACTGCTTCTGTTTCAGTTTGATAGCTTGTGGTGATCATTTGGCTTATTCAAAGTACTTATTGATAAGCACTTACAATAGCAGTTTCATTTTCTTCCAAACAACACCATGTTTTTCTATTTTTCCTAGATTCAGGATATTAAGTTAGACTTTTCCTGAAATTTTCATAATTTTTCATAACAGTTTGCTATTTTTCTTAATTAAAAACAGTTTTTAGGTAATTTACATAGCTTTTAATACAATTAAATCAGAAAAAGTCCAAAAAAATAATTTTTCATTTTTATTAAGTTTAGATAAATATAAAAAGTAAAAAAAGTAATTTTCCAGATTTTTTATAGTTTATTTTGTAATTTTTAGTAATTTAATTAGTTTTAAATAGTTTAAAATCCAAAAAAAATAGAAAAATAATCAGAAAAATATAAAAATAGTTTTGAAAATTCTTTTTTGTTATTTTAGATTTTTCCAAGTCATAATTTTATTTTTCTAGGTTTATTTCCTATTTTCTTGTAATTTAGGTTATAATTTAATAGTTAAAAATAGTTTTTAATTAATAATAATTAATTAAATAGTTATAAAAATAATTTTCTTTTTCTTAAAATTTTCTTATATCATTAGGTTTGTAAAAATATCATTTCATATTTTTAGGATTAATATTGTGTGAGTTTCACGTTTTTATTTGTTCGTCACGTAGTTTTTAAATTAAGTTTTATAAAAACATAAAATCAAAAACATCAGTTTAAAATTAGTGATAGCGTTTATTTAATATAGTTAATCTTTTTAATTTCCTTTAATTTGCATTTAAGCCCCTGTAGTTTATAAAATAACTCAAAATCCTTACTGATCACTATCCTTAGTGGTTATTCGACATCTGATTGTGTTAAACACCAGTCATCCTCCGTGGGACTTAAAGACCCGGGAATCCATTGTATTCTCCTGATTTAAATTGCAATTGGAGTTTGAGCTGTTTTAAGTTCCTTACGGCTGGTCATTCACAAGTGGCTAGCCTGCGTGAGAAAACTTGATTGTTCAGCACCAATCAACGCTTCAAGAACGGAATAAGAACATGTAGGGCATAAACAGAGTATTGGACTTCTTTATCAACACCTTTGTTATTTTCATTTGCCCAACACCTATAACCCCATTACCTTCCAACACGTTTGGCTCGTCACTGTCTTGCTCATTTGCCACACCTACCACTTTCGCGTCATCTTGTTTACCATCCACTAACACCTTCGTTTCCAACGCACTAGCTTGACCTCGTCCATCATTATCATAGGTACTTTCTACATCAATCACTTGCTACACCCAATTAAGCACTTTTACCTCGCCATCACCATTATTAACGACCTTGTTAGCTTCCAATCCAGCCGCCGACTGATCACTTGAAGTAGCATCAAACGCATTATTCTTCTCTATACTTTTTGTTAAACTAAATCCTTTCGTCTCATCATTCGCCTTCACAAATACATCCTCGTCAACAGGTTCCTGACGGGACATAGTAAAACGTGGCGTTGTCAAGTTTTGGCTTTGCAGTCCGCTGTTGTTACTACTTGTTTTGTTACTAAAAGAAGACGACTGTCGATCCTCAAAACGTGCTTCTGTTAAGTGGGCTAAGGATAAGGCTTCTCCCAAAGTTGTAGGATTCGACCTTGTCACACCCCCAAATTATCTGTTTTGCAGCGGAATGAAATTCCTGGGGATTGACTGTCATAGCATCACAATCACAGTTATATTGAACGACCTAAAGTGTCGTTTGGAAAATACATCGTTTGATTTAATAAAATAATCAGAGTTACAAAGTATAGGTCCCAAATGAAAGTCACTATGTATGGAAATAAATTTGATACAAGTCAAACGATGTTTTTAAAGTATATAAATCCCATGTGAGACGCGTCGTCACCGCGACTCTATGATATGTCCACATGCATGCCATGAAGTGAATGCCTTAGTTACCTGAAAATACATTGCTAAAAGTGTCAACACAATGGTTGAGTGAGTTCATAGAGTTTATGTAAATGTTTAATACGACTACCACAAGTATAAATTATGTATGACAATGTCGTCACAAAAATGATACAATTGCTATAAGTCCATGACACCGAAGCTTGACTGATGTTCGCCGCAATAGAGTGTTTTGCCAAACAACTCAATAATGATAAAGAAATGAAATGCATCCGTCCGGTTGGAATCCGCCAACCCGGATGGAGGTGTCACCCTCGATAGATCTATCCACTCACCCTCGCTTCTATGAAATTAATGATTCATGATTATGAAATGGGGACATTTAACTGGCAATGAGGTAACTTAAGCAATGTAATGAATTTGAATATACTTGGCATCGTAATAAAAATGATGTGCAATGTATTCTCCCCCGTATGTTTGAAATAAAATATAAACTTGAATAAATCGGGGCTATGAAAACTCACCTGTTGCAATGATTATGATAACTAAAGTGGATACACTGAAATGTAGCGTGAATCTCAAAACTTGACCTATTATGAATGATATGATATGTAATAAGTCATGATGTAATGTTATGCATGCAATTCGGATGATATTTATACCACTTATGAATTTTTTTGAAAATAATGCTTTTCGTCGAAAATATAATCTTTTAACGTCTTGACCATTTTTAAATTACTTCACATGTATTTAGGTTGAAATGATATCCGACGATAATCATTTAGTGATTTATTGTGAAATTATAACTTTTCGTCGTAAAATAATGTCATTAAAATTTCCATGAAAGTGACAAAAACGGCCTCTAAAAGCTAGTCGTAAAATGGTGCACGTCGAGCGTTAGGAAACGAACTCAACGGTTTTGGGAAGCTCGTATGATTATCTCAAAGTTTTAGTACATGAGTTTCCATCCTAGAGGTCTCGAACATAAAGAAAAATAGAGGTTAAGTATGGTACTTATGTCCCAAAATATAGTTTAAAGATGGTTTTTCGGCAAAGTTTAAGCGACCATAATTAATTCATTACAACTCCGCTAATCAAACGGTCGGATATTTTGGAAAATATACTTGGCGATCTCACTTTTACTAAAAGACATCACTTTATAAAAAGTTCTAAATCAATGTTAAAAACAACCTTCAACTTGGTCTCTTTGTTTTTGCCGTAAAACTTGCCTATTAGAAATAATATTTAGTTTTTCTTATATAATAAAGTTACGGCAACTTTTGTAAACGTGTATAATTTAATCGTTACAAATCCGTTTTCTACGTTTTAAAGATCCTTAGCTTTGTATCAAAGTATACTAACATATTTTTGACAAGTCGACATAATTTACAACGCCCAAGCTTCATTTTTGACTCGTACAAATTAAACAATACTTGCTGAAATTCCAGAAAATTATAGTTTTCGTCGCCAACTTGAAAAATTCATAACTTCTTCGTTATAGCTCCGTTTTAATCCGTTCAAGCGGCCACAATTTCGTTTTAAAGTATATTTTCTAAATATCTAGGCCAAAAATTTTTACCTACTGTCGAATTTTCCAGATTTTGAAAATAAGGACAGACCCTTTTGCAAACTTGTCGAAATGAGTTTTTCTCGCGCCAAACCTATTCTAACCCATTCAAAACAACTCCGAAGCTATTCTAATCCTACCATACACCTTCTTAGGGTGTCATGGTTTCCTAGACATCACCAAAACTAATATATAACAAGGAGTAATTTATAGGATGGATTATATATATATAACACTTAAAAACCTTAAAAAGTGGTATAAACATCACATAACTTGCATGTTTTACTTAAATAAAAATGAAATGACCATAACAATGAATATGAAATATTATGATGATAATGAATGCTTACTAGTAACTTGATGAGGTTTATGAGAACAATGGATTTTTCCTAATCACCCTAGGTTTTTATTTCAAAACCTATACAAAGAGTGATACTAGAGTGTTAAATAATCTTGTCTTAGAAAATTTTATGATGATCCCTCTAAGATCCTTGTGGCTGCCGAATTTTGGAGAGGAAGAGAGAAAACAATGAGTCTTGATCTTTTTCTTAGCAATAATGAAATGTGTTATGTTTTAGTGTATAATACATTATTTTAGTAGATATTTTGCAAATAACTTAATGACTCATCCCCCCTTGTCGACAAGGGGGGTTAGTCATTCTCTTTTATGTATTTTTTTATTATTATTATATAATGTAATGTTTAAGTAAGTTAATTGGAGACTTGTGGTAAATTGTGTACCCATTTGAATATTTAAGGTAGCGTTCGTTAAAAATAAATTTTCACGGTTCAAGATAAAATATATTTAAGTCATAAAAATTATAAAAATACATTTCTTGCAAAAATTTGAGTGAAATAATAATAATCGTGTAGTATTTAAGAAAACCGTCGTAATTATATAAATATAACGATTTATATACAAAATAAATTTAAAACACTGGGTAAACTGATAATATTATTTTTATAACTTAATATGAGTATAACCATATATCGGGATAATTTTTGGAAGTAATGGATCAATTATTCAAAATAATAAATTACGCGATAACGTTTATTTAATAAAAGTTATACGTTTAATGAAAAATGCAAAACCATGCATGAACTAATATGATGACAATGATGTTAATGAAATGTAGACTAAACTTAGTCTATATGAAATGACCTCGATGATATGATCATGAATTCACAGCTAAACCATTACGGTTACGTGAATTTGATGCTCGTAAACCTAGTTCACGATAAATGATAAATAATGAAGCATGAGTAATGTTTTGAGAATGACCTGAAAATACGAATTGTCACATTCGCCCAACCAAAAAGGAATTCAGTCCCTGAATTCAGTTCGTGTTAATCTATCGAATTTGTGAGTTTGTGATGAATCACGAGGAGAGAAGACATGAGGAGGTGTCGTTACGATTATCGTTGATTAAGAGTGTATAAAACACTGCAATAGAGAAAATATTGGATGAATATCTCCGATGAGCATAACTTTGACTTGGAATATGTGAAAATTTGTTTGCACTAAGATTTATAAATAACTGCTCCCAACATAACATAACCCCTCCAGAATTAGACATAGTTAGCTAGGCTATGTATAATTAGGGAACGATAATGTGACGTTCAGTTTAGTTGTTATAACTCTCAATGTTTACATAGATTTAATCCTTGTCGTAAAAATAGCAGTTAAAGTAAAAGGAAGTAAAATTCTCGTAAGTGATAACAAATCGAAAAGAAAATAAAGTACTATAGATAAGAATATTTTACAACGAGTGGTTTATCAAAAGTAGTACATCTTAAGTCATAAGATCCGAATGCGATAGAAGACATAAACTTAGTACGACAGAATACATAAGGAAAAATTAAGACTGTTAGTTTCCGAACTTCTTCAGTCTTCCCCTTTGTTGAGACCATGACGAGCTTGTCCTCCTTGTAATATGTATGCATTCCCATGAGCACCTTCAACTTGTTGACCTTGGTTTCGAGGACATTGATTCCGATAGTTTCCTTGCTCTCCACATCCGAAGCAGGTAATTATAGCTTTACCTCTACAATCCCTGGCGAGGTGTCCTGATTTTTGGCACTTGTGGCACTTGGCAGGGCAAGGACCCGAGTGATGAAACTTACATCGATTACATAGTGGTTGAGTTCCAACATATCCTTTTTCCTTTGCAGTCCTTGGCAAGGTGTCCCACTTTGTGACAGCTAAAGCATATACCACACAGACCATCATGATGTAGCGTGCATTGGTGGCATCGTGGTAAGTTTCCAGTATAAGCTCTTCCCTTTGTTGGTGCAGCAACATAAACCCTGGCGGCTTCTTGTCTTCTATTCTGTTGTTGGTGATGGTTAGTGTTACGGCTTTGGTGGTTGTTGTTATAACCTCCCTGGTCATTTTCCCCTTTCCTTTTGTTGTTGTTAGCTTGGTTGTCGCGGTTGTTGTTGTTGTTGTCGATAAAGTTTTCTCTCTTCACAACTTGAGCCATAAGTATTTGAGTTACCTTGATGGTCTCTTCAATTGTTTGTGAATCGAAAGAGGTTACATCTCCTTGAATGCATTTTGGAAGTCCTCCAATGAAACCTTTCAGTAGTTTCTCATTGTCCAAAACCATAGATGGACATAAAGCAGCCAACTCTTGAAACCTTCTGATGTAGGTCTCGATGTCATAACCAACGGTCACTAACCCAAGAAATTCCATTTCCAATTTCTTCACCTCAGTGTGCGGACAATACTTCTTAGTCAACAACCTCTTGAATTGATCCCATGAGAGCTTGTAAGCATTTTCCATACCAATAGGCTGTGCATAATAATTCCACCATAACATTGCCTCATCCAAGAGTGTACTAGTAGCGAATTTCACCTTGCAGTCATCTGGGCAATCGCATAGAAGAAATAATGACTCGATCTTTTCCAACCAACGGATCATAGTAATGGCTCCTTCTGTGCCTCCGAACTTTGGGGGATCACCGCTCTTAAAGTCCAGGTATGTACCATTTCGAACTCCAGAACCTCCTGTAGCTCTTGTAATAGTAGCAAGTCTAGTAGCTTCAGTAGCAGCCGCGGTTTCGACAGCGGCAGCAGCAGCAGCTACCGTTGCCCGTTCTTTCTCTAGTGCCCTAGCTATACTATCCTCTATATACTTTTGGATAGCGGCTTGTGTCATAGCTGGTGGAGCTCTCTTCGGCGCCATAACTCTTCAAAATAAGAGGAAAAATAAGACGTAGCAAGGTCCTATGTTAAAAAAAATAAACGCTCTAAAGGGATGTGATATGAGATAAAAAATTTAAGGTTATCTTTCAAAAATGAATGATGGATTCCAAAAAGATGGGATATGAGATGTCGTAAATGCTTCAAATGTACGATGGTTGACTTAATGTGTGAATAACGTGTAACTCGACATGTTAGTGGTGAAACAAAGGAGTGAGAGTGACTTCGCCTTACTTAGAGGTTTTGTCTCGGCATTCGACATTATCGGTGATGAATCAGCTGATATTAAAATTATGATAGGAAATGACAAGACATTCTCCACGTTAGAATCTAAAGAAAGGATAATGGAATGGGTATTTGAAGGCATCCATGTGACAATCGATGTGAAATGAAAGTAAATAACTCGAAAAATGTACGCATAAACAGCATGTAAAGTGAATATGCACTTATGATGAAATGATGAGATGCTATGATGATGTAGTTATAGTCTAGGGTCAATGATGCAACCTAGTTCTCTATAACAGAAGCTCTGATGCCAATCTGTCACACCCCCAAATTATCTGTTTTGCAGCGGAATGGAATTCCTGGGGATTGACTGTCATAGCATCACAATCACAGTTATATTGAACGACCTAAAGTGTCGTTTGGAAAATACATCGTTTGATTTAATAAAATAATCAGAGTTACAAAGTATAGGTCCCAAATGAAAGTCACAATGTACGGAAATAAATTTGATACAAGTCAAACGATGTTTTTAAAGTATATAAATCCCATGTGAGACGCGTCGTCACCACAACTCTATGATATGTCTACATGCATGCCATGAAGTGAATGCCTTAGTTACCTGAAAATACATTGCTAAAAGTGTCAACACAATGGTTGAGTGAGTTCATAGAGTTTATGTAAATGTTTAATACGACTACCACAAGTATAAATTATGTATGACAATGTCGTCACAAAAATGATACAATTGCTATAAGTCCATGACACCGAAGCTTGACTGATGTTCGCCCCAATAGAGTGTTTTGCCAAACAACTCAATAATGATAAAGAAATGAAATGCATCCGTCCGGTTGGAATCCGCCAACCCGGATGGAGGTGTCACCCTCGATAGATCTATCCACTCACCCTCGCTTCTATGAAATTAATGATTCATGATTATGAAATGGGGACATTTAACTGGCAATGAGGTAACTTAAGCAATGTAATGAATTTGAATATACTTGGCATCGTAATAAAAATGATGTGCAATGTATTCTCCCCCGTAGGTTTGAAATAAAATATAAACTTGAATAAATCGGGGCTATGAAAACTCACCTGTTGCAATGATTATGATGACTAAAGTGGATACACTGAAATGTAGCGTGAATCTCAAAACTTAACCTATTATGAATGATATGATATGTAATAAGTCATGATGTAATGTTATGCATGCAATTCGGATGATATTTATACCACTTATGAATTTTTTTGAAAATAATGCTTTTCGTCGAAAATATAATCTTTTAACGTCTTGACCATTTTTAAATTACTTCACATGTATTTACGTTGAAATGATATCCGACGATAATCATTTAGTGATTTATTGTGAAATTATAACTTTTCGTCGTAAAATAATGTCATTAAAATTTCCATGAAAGTGACAAAAACGGCCTCTAAAAGCTAGTCGTAAAATGGTGCACGTCGAGCGTTAGGAAACGAACTCAACGGTTTTGGGAAGCTCGTATGATTATCTCAAAGTTTTAGTACATGAGTTTCCATCCTAGAGGTCTCGAACATAAAGAAAAATAGAGGTTAAGTATGGTACTTATGTCCCAAAATATAGTTTAAAGATGGTTTTTCGGCAAAGTTTAAGCGACCATAATTAATTCATTACAACTCCGCTAATCAAACGGTCGGACATTTTGGAAAATATACTTGGCGATCTCACTTTTACTAAAAGACATCACTTTATAAAAAGTTCTAAATCAATGTTAAAAACAACCTTCAACTTGGTCTCTTTGTTTTTGCCGTAAAACTTGCCTATTAGAAATAATATTTAGTTTTTCTTATATAATAAAGTTACGGCAACTTTTGTAAACGTGTATAATTTAATCGTTACAAATCCGTTTTCTACGTTTTAAAGATCCTTAGCTTTGTATCAAAGTATACTAACATATTTTTGACAAGTCGACATAATTTACAACGCCCAAGCTTCATTTTTGACTCGTACAAATTAAACAATACTTGCTGAAATTCCAGAAAATTATAGTTTTCGTCGCCAACTTGAAAAATTCATAACTTCTTCGTTATAGCTCCGTTTTAATCCGTTCAAGCGGCCACGGTTTCGTTTTAAAGTATATTTTCTAAATATCTAGGCCAAAATTTTTTACCTACTATCGAATTTTCCAGATTTTGAAAATAAGGACAGACCCTTTTGCAAACTTGTCGAAATGAGTTTTTCTCGCGCCAAACCTATTCTAACCCATTCAAAACAACTCCGAAGTTATTCTAATCCTACCATACACCTTCTTAGGGTGTCATGGTTTCCTAGACATCACCAAAACTAATATATAACAAGGAGTAATTTATAGGATGGATTATATATATATAACACTTAAAAACTTTAAAAAGTGGTATAAACATCACATAACTTGCATGTTTTACTTAAATAAAAATGAAATGACCATAACAATGAATATGAAATATTATGATGATAATGAATGCTTACTAGTAACTTGATGAGGTTTATGAGAACAATGGATTTTTCCTAATCACCCTAGGTTTTTATTTCAAAACCTATACAAAGAGTGATACTAGAGTGTTAAATAATCTTGTCTTAGAAAATTTTATGATGATCCCTCTAAGATCCTTGTGGCTGCCGAATTTCGGAGAGGAAGAGAGAAAACAATGAGTCTTGATCTTTTTCTTAGCAATAATGAAATGAAATGTGTTATGTTTTAGTGTATAATACATTATTTTAGTAGATATTTTGCAAATAACTCAATGACTCATCCCCCCTTGTCGACAAGGGGGGTTAGTCATTCTCTTTTATGTATTTTTTTATTATTATTATATAATGTAATGTTTAAGTAAGTTAATTGGAGACTTGTGGTAAATTGTGTACCCATTTGAATATTTAAGGTAGCGTTAGTTAAAAATAAATTTTCACGGTTCAAGATAAAATATATTTAGGTCATAAAAATTTTAAAAATACATTTCTTGCAAAAATTTGAGTGAAATAATAATAATCGTGTAGTATTTAAGAAAACCGTCGTAATTATATAAATATAACGATTTATATACAAAATAAATTTAAAACACTGGGTAAACTGATAATATTATTTTTATAACTTAATATGAGTATAACCATATATCGGGATAATTTTTGGAAGTAATGGATCAATTATTCAAAATAATAAATTACGCGATAACGTTTATTTAATAAAAGTTATACGTTTAATGAAAAATGCAAAACCATGCATGAACTAATATGATGACAATGATGTTAATGAAATGTAGACTAAACTTAGTCTATATGAAATGACCTCGATGATATGATCATGAATTCACAGCTAAACCATTACGGTTACGTGAATTTGATGCTCGTAAACCTAGTTCACGATAAATGATAAATAATGAAGCATGAGTAATGTTTTGAGAATGACCTGAAAATACGAATTGTCACAGACCTCAACAGTTCCCAAAGTTGTAGGTTCGTGAAGCGTGCTTTCGTTACACTGGCTAATGAAAAAGCTTCGCCTAAAGTTGTGAGGTTTGACCTTAAGAGTGCACATTGTATAGCATGTTTAAGTCCAGAGATATAAAAGGATTTAAGTAAGTTTTCGGAGATCCCCGTTACTCGATTTATAAGTATCTCAAACTTACTCTGAATTTGGTCACCGTACGTATTTGCAAAAGCTTAGATAGAACGTCTTTATCGCTGCTCCCCGGTGACATGAATATTAACTCGAAAAACAGTACCTCGTGAACGGTAACTCGTATCTCAAGCCATCACGAAGTTCTTGTGCATATTCACAGGCATATCATGAACACCAACTAAATTATGGGCTAAAATTATGTCAATTAACAAGATGGCAAAAGTTCAATATAGATCCAAAATTTACCATAGATCCAATGAACCAATAATAGCCATTCATTTTTTTATTATGATAAACTTTCACCCTTTTTTAAAAAATTAAATATCTCGCAAACCGTTAATCGTTACGCGATAAAAATTATACCATCGCGACGAGAATTAAATTATCTTTCTATAGATATGCACTATTATATATTTTTAACAACTTTTTTTTTTCAAAATTTCGGTCAACAAAAATCATATATGATTTGTGAAAATCATATATGATTCGATTTTTACGAATCACATATGATTTTTGAGAATCATATATGATTGTAAAAATCATATATGATTCGTAAAAATCGAATCATACATGATTTTTTAAAATCATATATGATTTTTTCGGACGGAGTTTTTGAAAAAAAATGTTTGTCGAAAATATATAAAAGTGCATATCTATAGAAAGATAATTTAATTCTCGTCACGATGGTGTATTTTTTATATTTTGAAGATTTACCGTTTGTAAGATATGTTGTTTTAAAAAAAAGGTGGAAAATGATTTTGTATTAATTTAGATAAAAAATGAAGGGTTATGATTGGTTCATTTGTTCTATGACAAATATGAGTTCTATATTGATCTCAACTCTTAACAAGATTTAGGTCAAATGTTATAAAGTGGGAAAAAAATAAAAATAAAGAACTAATTCAGCTAGCTAGATAACGTCATCTCAATTGAGACGAATAACGAAGGTTTGAATCTGGCTTGGTGGCTTTATTCTTTTTATCCTCTTTTTCTTTTACAATATTACTTATTTTAGGTAAATATGTTAGAGCAAAAAAGATTTTTGATAGCATATTATTAAAACAAAAAGAAATTATTCTAAATAACTTCTGTTTTTTGTTTTAAAAAGTTCAAATTCAAATAAATGTTTTAAAATTCGGCTTTTTATCGAAGCGGCTGAGTGCTCGGGTCATTGGTTGAACTGCCGGTCGGCTCAAATTTTGTCCAAAATTAGCGTCCAATACCAATATCTAATTTAGTCCACGGTATATGTTATAAGATGTTATTAAGAGAAGGGGCTAGGTTACTCAACGTGGCCAAGGAAAGGAACAATTATAAAAATACATCGGTTAAGTCGCGTACATCTAAATTAAAGAAATTGTTCAATTAATTGAAAAAATCTTTGCCGTTTACCAATATCTTCACTTTGTGGATGCCAACGGATCTTTCACCTGAGTGATATTAACGTTATCAAAAGTAATAGGCGAGACATATATGAAAATATGAAATTTATATGGATGTAAATATTTATAGTTTAGCTGTGAATTGTTAGTTTACCTTAAAATTATCTCTATCACTTTATCAATATTTTTATTTTCTAACGCTATGCATAAAATGGAAATTAAGTTACACTACAAGAATCTGATGGAATACCCACGAAAATTACCCACACTCATCCTTTAGAGGGAATTTACCCACCTAATACCCACCCGTTACCCACGATCAGTGACATTCAAAGTCGATTTTATTTTCCCTCGAATTTCCCACGGATTTACCCACACAAATAGCCACATAAATATATTTGACGGAAATTTAGTGGGAAAATAATTGGCGCCAAAACATTCCCCACGTATTACCCACATCATGAGTTTTTGTGGCTATATTTGTGGGTAATTTAGTGGGTAAATGTTATTTACCCACGAAATACAAATATCCTTTTTATCGGTGGGTGAGTTCACGTGGGTATTTTGTGGGTGAATATATACCCATGACTTTACCCATCTTATTGTTTGTGTGGGTATTTTGCAATGAGCAATTGCCTATGGACAAGTTGTAGGTAGGGGTGTTAGTCGGGTCGGGTTGGTCGGGTTCGACTTCAATTGGTCGGGTCAACTCGAGTTGAGGGTAAAAAAAAAACCCCGAACCCGACCCTCTTTAGTGGGCGAGTTTGGGTCAACTCAGGTCGGGTTCATTCGATTCTAGGCCATTTAAGAATCATATATTTTTAAAGTGTTTACTGTTTAAGCATGAAAGTTAAAATGATAAAACAATAAAAAGATGCAAATTTGCAGCATCATATTTGTTGCAAACTAGCCAAATGATAAAAATGTTCAACTTTGCAAAGTGCAATTGCAAAATGAAATAAACACATTCATTTAGTTAATTAGCATACATTATATATGTATGAAATATGATATACTACTAATAAAGGACAAGTGACCATAGATACAGTTAGGGGTGTCAGTAGGGTTTGGTTGACCCGACCTGAACCCGATAAGGCTTATCGGGTGGGGTTAAATCGGGTTTAAAAATCTTGTCGGGTTGTTTTGCCCCAAACCCAACAACCCGAAAAAATTATCGGGTCGGTTTAGGGTCGGATAACTAATATTATCGGGTCAACCCGATATGACCCGAAAGGGCCTGTTACATTGAAATGTTATTTATTTTTGGAAAATTTAGTACTTGCATTCCATAAAAACATGGATAATGGCATGTCAGATCGACATATTTTCACATGATTATCTATTTTACAAAACATACATCGTCGTCTAATGATTGAAATTTTGCTAGTGTTTTGTTTTATGCATCATAATCATCTAGTAAAAATGTTTGTATCAAAATTATATAAAGCTTGAAATCACATTTTGTGCACTTTAAGTTAAATGGATTTTCACAAGTTGAAACACATTTCACAAGTTCAATTTTTTTTTTAGAAAGGCAACAATATTATAACCCGCAAACGGAAAAAAAACATACTAGCAAAAGGCATCCCTCCCCAATTAATCCAGCAAATTAAAAGGCGAAGAGACCCAAGAGTTCAAACAAAGGACCAAAAGTGTCTTGAGAAAACCAAGGCCTATATTAAAACTATCCCAGTAAGACTTACAAATAAAACACTATCACTTGCCATGAGACTTTGAAAAAATCTTTGCCGTTTACCAATATCTTCACTTTGTGGATACCAACGGATCTTTCACCTGAGTGATATTAACGTTATCAAAAGTAATAGGCGAGACATATATGAAAATATGAAATTTATATGGATGTGAATATTTATAGTTTAGCTGTGAATTGTTAGTTTACCTTAAAATTATCTCTATCACTTTGTCAATATTTTTATTTCCTAACATTATGTATAAAATGAAAATTAAATTAGTATGTACATACACGTGACATTTCATATTTTATGAAGATTTCAATAAACCTATAAGAAGGTCATGATCCTTTTTCTCATGTACTAGTAGTAATTTTGGGTGAGCAAACTTGGTCCGCGGACTTGCGTAAATGTCCACAAAGCCAACTTTAACAAATTTATCAAAAGAGATCGCGACTCGTGAGTGAGCCCTACGACTCTTGAGAAAGCAAATTCACTTTCGTCGATTAGATAAAATAGAAAGTTTTTATGCAGTGTTGAACTATGAATATCGAGTTCGGTGTTGTTCCTAAACACTGATCTCGAGCTTGCATGTAGTATTTACTATGCAATATTGAACTACATCATATGCTACAATTGAGCACTTTAACATACTTTTAAAGAAAAACACTTGACAAAAATCATCTCTTAAACCAATTCTATTTGTGAGCGATAGATTATTACTCTATTATGCATTAGTAGACAAATAACAAGATTAAAGTCAATTATTGTAAATTGGGAAAATTGACAACATTTCCTTCGAGTGCAGCCGGATAATATAGTTCCGTTCCATAACGTTGGCTAGGGTTCGAATCCGGCTACGCTCTGTTTGATGTTTTTTTTACTTGCAATGATATTTATTTTGGGTGAATATCATTGTTGCTTACATGAAGTAGCACATGTACATTTGTTCGATTCTGAATTATAATCTTTTTATTTTTCTTTGTTAACGTGCATGTTAAAAAAATCATTCAAAATTAATTTTTTTAAATCTCTCATAAAGTTTTAATAAACACTAAAATTGTATATGAATGGAATCAGATTTTTTTTTAATATATTTATTGCTCTCAAAGAATAATAACATCAAATCTGACTCAACAAATTTATTAAAGCACAGTTTTTGGTGTAGCTTCGTGCGATATGAGTAAATATTATTCGATCGATCCATGTCAAATAATATATGTGTTCGATTCTAAAGGACACTTTTCTATTATTTATTAAATAGGTTTATTTTCTTTTTCAACATGTATATTAGTAAAAAAAATTTATTCAAAATTACTCTTGTTGAATCTTTCAGAATCGTTTAAATAAACACCAAACTTGTATGAGCCGTATCTAATGGGAATGTTATAATTTTTATATTTAATTTGCTTTGCACTTGAAAAATAATAAGATGAGATCCTAGTCAACGATTGTCTAAATCACAACCTTTTGGTGTAGCCACGTGTATATGGTAGTTATGGTAATCAATATGGAAAGAGTTTTGTCATAAAACCTCAACATTAATTGAAAATTCGTTCTCATGTTTACCAAATTTCATAAAGAAAAAGAAATACGAGTGCATCAATACATAAACCATGCAACTTACAAGGACTTATATTTATTTGATAAAAACACTAAATAAAAATAAAATCATCTTGATTTGCCATGGATCGAATAAATAATAAGCTGGGAGTATAGCACTATAATAGACATCCAAGAAGCATATATGTAGTTACTTTGATCTAATAAGTTCATCCAATAGTTTATCGATGTGATAAATCTTTTTATACAGAGATGTACGTCTTTACTCTTTTGAGAACTTGAGGTGTTTTGCATGGTTATTTCCGTATAAACTCAAAAAGAGTACATTTATTAAAGCAATTGAGTTAAATTTGCAATTCGCCTTAAGTTTTGGCTTGGTGACTTGCCGGATGTGGCATTTGCGAACACTCGGACTTCCTGGAATACTTCTTTCATCAGGTCTGTGAATAGGAAAGTCAAGGTTTTAGTTACGCCAATATTCCATACTGTATTGGCTGAAGATGATGAATCAAATAGTCACCGTGTAATAACTTCTTTGACAAAAAACACATAAGCATCCTATGAAGATTTGAAATCAATTCCATCAAGATACTAGGAATTGATTCATGGTTGCGATACAAGAAATTATTCATACCCATAAGATTACAAAAATAACTTTAAATTCGCTTCAATGAGAATTGTCAGCAAAGACGTTAAGCAAGTGTTCTTAACACTCTCAACACACAACCTCATTATTGAAACATTTTAAAGTTTTGTGCTAAAACACTTCACATTCTATCTTTTAAACACATGAGAAGTTTACTCACCTACCCATGTGGGATAAACCTAACCTATTTTTTTTTATCAACTATAATTAAAAACACTTACACTAGGTCCAGTTTTAGGCACATAATAATCCTTATCAAGCTCTTAAGTCTTAATATCATTCAATAAGTAATTCAATGATATGTCGTTAATATATAGCACATAAGTTTGTGATTAAAAGTGTTCACAATAAGTGAGAAAAAATGTTCTCTCACTAACAGTTTTGCAACATGTTGTTCTAACATGATACACAAATCATATTTTTTAAAGAGTAAATTACACCGTTTATCCTTCTGGTTTGCGTTGACCGCAGGAGTTCGTCCTTTGACCAAAAAAGTTGCACCGTTCATCCTTAAGTGGCAAACGTTATGCGTCATTAGTCCCTCCCTCTAGCGGAGCACACTAACGGTCGTTAAGTCTAGTTAACGTGAGGGTATAGTCGTCATTTCAACACCATAAGGACGAACGGTGCAAGGACGAACGGTGTAGTTTACACTTTTTGTCCGTTTTTTAACATTTTCGTCCGTTTCCTTACGTTTTCGTCTGTTTTTTTACGTTTTCGTCCGTTTTCTTACTTTTAACTCCGTTTTATTACGTTTTCGTCCGTTTTCTTACGTTTATTTACGTTTTTGTCTGTTTTCTTACGTTTTCGTTCATTTTTTTATGTTTTCATAAGTTTTTTTACGCTTTAGTCCGTTTTTTTACGTTTTCGTCCGTTTTCATCCGTTTTTATACGTTTTTGTCCGTTTAATACGTTTTCTTCCGTTTTTCTTACGTTTTACTCTGTTTTTTTACGTTTTCATCCAATTTTTTACGTTTTCTGTCTGTTTTTCTTACGATTTACTCTGTTTTTTATGTTTTCGTCAGTTTTTTTTTACATTTTCGTTCATTTTATTACGTTTTTGCCTATTTTTTTACGTTTTCGTCCGTTTTCTTACGTTTTCATCCGTTTTCTTACTTCTAACTCTGTTTTTTTTACGTTTTCTTCTGTTTTCTTACGTTTATTTACGTTTTTGTCTGTTTTCTTACGTTTTTTACGTAAGAAAACGTAAAAAAAGACGAAAACGTAAAAAAACAGATAAAAACGGATGAAAATGTAAGAAAATGGACGAAAACGTAAAAAAACGGAGTAAAGCTTAAAAAAACAGATGAAAACATAAAAATGCACGAAAACGTAAGAAAATAGACTAAAACGTAAATAAACATAAGAAAACGGACGAAAACGTAAAAAAACAGAGTTAAAAGTAAGAAAACGTAAGAAAACGGATGAAAACGTAAGAAAACGGACGGAAACGTAAAAAAATAGACGAAAACGTAAGAAAATGAACGAAAATGTAAAAAAAACTGACGAAAACGTAAAAAAAAGATTAAATCGTAAGAAAAACAGACAAAAACGTAAGAAAATGGATGAAAAAGTAAAAAAGAAGAAATCGTAAAAAGTAGAGTAAAATGTAAGAAAAACGGAAGAAAACGTATTAAAAAGTACAAAAACGTATAAAAACGGGTAAAAACGGACGAAAACGTAAAAAAACGGAGTAAAGCGTAAAAAACTGATGAAAACAAAAAAAATGGACGAAAACGTCAGAAAACAAACAAAAACGTAAATAAACGTAAGAAAATGGACGAAAACGTAAAAAAACAGAGTTAAAAGTAAGAAAACGGACGAAAATGTAAAAAAACAGACGAAAACGCAAGAAAACGGCGAAAACGTAAAAAACGGACAGAAAGTGTAAACTACACCGTTCGTCCTTGCACCGTTCGTCCTTATGGTGTTGAAATGACGATTATACCCTCAGGTTAACAAGACTTAACGACCGTTAGTGGGCTCAATTAGAAAGAAGGACTAATGGCGCATAACGTTTGCCACTTAAGGATGAACGGTGCAACTTTTTTGGTTAAAGGACGAACTCATGTGGTCAACGCAAACCACAAAGACGAACGGTGTAATTTACTCTTTTTTAAACACTTCATGTTTTACCTACCTCTAGTTTCTGTAAACTACATTCATAACTTTTAGGCAAGCGAAGCGAGATTGGTACTTTTGAGGATCGTCTATGTTATTAACTCTACTTTTTATTACCAAATTGCAATATCCATCTTCAGTAACCTATATATATGGTTTATATATTTAATTTACTTTACGTTTGACATCGAACTAGCCTCAAAGAGATTCGAAATTGACTCAAATTCAACTTGGACAATTCAAATCTATATCCATAACATTAAGTATAACAATGAGAAATATCACACGGGCATATATATGATGCCACATTAATAAATAAAAGGAGGTATATATACAAGACGTTGAGATATGTAATATTTGGGATTATAATTAATGGTAGTATTTTCAATTTAAGTAACCTATCGCAATAATATGTTAATGTTTTGTATATTTCAAAATGTTAACATGATTTCGGGTTTTAGTGTACGTAATTTTATAAGCGTTTTGATAAGTATTTTATGTGAATGTCGGTGTAAACCTAGCATTTCGCTTGTCTATTTATTTTGACAAAGTGTTTTTTTTTCTCAAAAATTGTCTTTTTTTCTTGACAATAACAGGGCTAGTCAACTTCGTCCGTGGACATGCATAAAGGTCCATATAGCCAACTCTGACAATTTTATTAGAACAGATCGATACGACTATTGCAGATTTTTGTCGATGAGAGAAAATAGAAAGTTTTTATGTGGTAATGACATATGAATGTCTAGTTCAGTGTCGCTCCTAAACATTGTTCTCGAGTTTGTATGTACTTTTGTTTTGGGTAACCATGGTTTCTGAAATTTTAGCCTACTAATCCACGGGGTTTGAACCTACCATCACACAAATGCAAACCAGGTAAAGCCCTCCTTTTTCAGGAGGTTGGCGTAGCCACTTCAAGGTTGTTTGCACCTAGCATGAATTGAACTTGAGACCTCACACATGTTATGTTATAGTGATAGTTACAAGCCCTTTTACCACATGAATGGAGGATGATACACCGAAGAAACACGAAATACCAAATAAACTTCTATAGTAATGATATTGGATAAGTATTCATTTCTTTTCATAATTATTTCTCTCTTCAAACGTGTAGTTTGAGTATTTTACCAAAAGATATCACGAGCAAAGACAACGGTTCAACACAGATGGTCGAAATTTAAAAGCTTGATTCATAGTTGCGATACAGGAAATTTTTCATACCCATAAGCAAGATCAATTACAACGAAAACTAATCAAACATAAATACAATGATATTTATTGTCACTTAAATGGGATAGAAAAAGGTTCGAATCATGATTCATAAATACAATGATATTTACGGTGCAACATAGGACGATTCATATCAATAAATATAACAAAAATAACTCTAAATGCCGAATTCATAAATATAATGTGATATTTACGGTGCAACACAACCGGATTCATACGTATAGACATACAAAAATAACTTTAAATGTTGCTTAAATGAAATCTGTCCATGCCAATATTGTGTTCCAACAATATCAACACACACAATCTCATTATTGTAACATCTTAAAGTTACACGTTGAAACTCTTCACATTCTTTACTATAAACACATCACAAGTTTACTCACCTGTCCATGTGGGATAAACTCAACGTATTTTTTCTTTGATCAACTATAACTCCAAACACTTATACTAGGTCCAGTTTTATACACATAATATTAATAATCCTTATGAAGGTCTTAAGTCTGTATATCATTAAGTAACTCAACGATATGTCGTTAATACATAGCATATAAGTTTGTGATTAAACGTGTTCAATCGTACGTGAGAAAAACTCTCTCACTAACAGTTTTAACTGCAACATGTTGTTCTAACATGATACACAAATCATAATTTTTTACACACTTCATGTTCTACTTAGCCCTAATTTTGTCAAACTACATTCGCAAATTTTTGGCAAGCGAAGCGGGATTGGTAATCTTGAGGACCGTCTACGTGATTAACTCTACTTTTTATTAAAAAATTGCAATTTCAATCTTCAGCAACCTATATGGACCATCTATTTAATTTACTTCAGTTTTAAGCTTGAACTGGTCTCAAAGAGATTCGAAATTGACTCGAACAATTCTAATCTATATCTATAACATAAAGTTTAACTATGAGAATCACAGGAGCATATATATAACGTCACGTTAATAAAAGAAGAGATACAAAACATTGAGATATGTAATATTTGGAAACATATTTAATCGTAGTATTCTCAATTCAAGTTGCCTATCTCAATGTTTCGTTTATGTTATATATATTTCATTTTATAAGCGTTTTGATAAGTATTGTGACGTGAGTGTCGATGTAACCCTAACATTTTGCTTGTCTATTTCATTTTGAACAAGTGTTCTTTTTATCTAGTCTATTTTTTACCGACAATAACAGGGCTAGTAATGGTCCTAATGGAAGAATGTCTGTTCACTATGTAGTCACTTTGGGTGAGTGAACTTCGTCCATGGACTTGCGTAAATGTCCACATAGCTAACTTTGACAATTTTATCAAAATAGATCGATACGACTCTTGAGAGAGCCTGTCCATTTTTGTCGATGAGAGAAAAGAGAGTTTTTGTGCAGTAATGACATATAAATGTCTAGTTTAGTGTCGCTCCTAAACACTGTTCTCGAGTTTGTATGTACTTTGCGGTAGTGAACTACATCTTACAATACTAATGAGCACTTTGACATGTTTTCGAAGAAAAACACTACGAAAGAATCAACTCTTACACATTTAAGGGTGGCTTGGGAACATAACGGTCGTTGGGATATTCGTGGGTGTACATTTGAGTATAGATTCGCCATACCCGAGTATCCTGAACAAAAAATACTTTAGTCATTTATCCGTTTACCGTATTATCATTTTGTGATTATCAATGAATCTTTAACCTAGCAGAGTGAGATTAATGTTATCAAGTAATAGGCGAGACACATCTTAAATTTATATGGATTTAAGAATTTATAGGTTAGTTGTGAATTGTTAGTTCACCTAAAAAACATATATGTCACTTTGTTAATATTTTTATTTCCTAACGTTATGCATAAAATGGAAATGCAATTAGTATGTACATATATGTGACATTTCATATTTTATGAACATTTCGATAAACCTATAAGAAAAAGGTCGCCATCCTTTTTCTTATGTAGTAATTTTGGTTGAGTGAACTTGGTCCGTGGACTTGCGCAAATGTCTGCAAAGCCAACTTTAGCAATTTTATCAAGAGAGACCACGACTTGCGAGTGAGCCTCACGACTCTTGAGAGAGCAAATTCACTTTCGTCAATCAGAGAAAATAAAAAGTTTTTATGCAGTGTTGAACTATGAATGTCGAGTTCGGTGTTGTTCCTAAACACTGATCTCGAGCTTGTATGTAGTATTTAGTATGCAATAGTGAACTACATCATATGCTACAAATGAGCAGTTTAACATACTTTTAAAGAAAAACACTTGACAAAAATCATCTCTTATTCAACACCAATCCTATTTGTCAGTTATACATCAACTACAGTAAAACCTCTATAAATTAATAGCGTTGGGACCAAGATATTTTATTAATTTAGCAAGATATAATTATATCGATAAATTAATAATTTATTAAATTAAAGATGTGTTACGCATGATCTTTAAATTTTTAAGTCCAATATAATAGTTACAATGTATAATAATTAAAGATGAAAAATAAATTAGGAAAACAAGTTCCAATTAACATTCTATAAATTCACATTAACAAATTTATTGAATTTGTCAAGTTCATTGTTTTTTAATAGGTAAAAAGTTAGTTTCGTTAGGAAAAATTCCAATTATGTATAGGCTTAATTGAATTTGTAGAAGTTCTACTTACGTATGACGATTTTTTTAATAATTATTAATTTACAGTTTCATTGGGATCAATATATATACACATGGGTTTCAAAAAAATTATTATCTTATTATTTTATCGATTAAGGTCAAAATTTGTACTTATCTCAAATTGGGAGTGGACAAATTATTAATTTATCGAGTATTAATTTATAAAAGTTTTACTGTACTACCAAACAATTATTACTCTATTATGCATTAGTAAATAAATAACAAGATTAAAGTCAAATATTGTAAAGTGGGAAAATTTAGAACATTCCCTACAAGTGCACCCGGATAACGTAGTTCCGTTCCATAAGGTTGGATAGGGTTCGAAACCGGCTACGCTCTGTATAATGTTTTTTTACTTTTGTTGCTTACATGACGGAGCACATGTACATTTGTTCGATTCTGAATTATAATATTTTTATTTTCCTTTATTAACGTGCATGTTATATAAATCATTCAAAATTAATTTTTTTAAATCTCTCATAAATCTTTTATTTATATAATAAAACAAAACCCCTAGCGGGAATTTTTCATTTTAAAAAAATCAATTCATACTTTATTTAGTAATAATTTATTTAATTTGATTATTTTTTTGGGTTTAAAAAGTTAATTGAACCTAATTATTTCCTAATTTGCTTAAAAAAAATTAGAAAAACGTTTTTGTATTTGCATGTGAAAAAAATTCGAAAATACACATGGGCCTCATTGCTATTGTTTTATATTTGAGGGAGAAAAATGTAATTTAAATGCAAACGGAATCCCAGGATAACCATCTTCATATTCAATCCATCTTACAATTCTCATCGTAAAATCTTTTTCTCGTCGACATCCATCTCCTCGTCGAGACAACAGGAAAAACCTTAATATCAAGCTTTAATTTTTGATTTAGTGGATAAATTGAGGTTTCAAAATTCTTCAGTGTTTGATTATATTCCGATTTTATGAGGTCTTCCACGGGTCAAAACCACATCGATCTCATACAGGTGATTGCATTGAATTTTAAAATTTATAACTTTGCTTAGTTTATAGGGTTAATGGTCCAAAAAAATATACAAACTTTCCACATTTTACTATTGTGACAATAAACTTTTAATTTTCCTATTAAAACAAAAAACTTTCTTAAATACCCTTATTGTGACAAAATTTGCCACGTAGCATTATTAATCAATCCATAAACCCAAAAAAGCATTTCTACCCGTTTT
The DNA here is from genome assembly GCA_019973895.1 of Chrysanthemum seticuspe. Classification (NCBI taxonomy): domain Eukaryota; kingdom Viridiplantae; phylum Streptophyta; class Magnoliopsida; order Asterales; family Asteraceae; genus Chrysanthemum; species Chrysanthemum seticuspe. The sequence goes on from BPTQ01000006.1 coordinate 16,822,374, forward strand.
TAAAGTTTGGGGGACCATTTTTGCCAACTTACGAAACATAAATACATTTATTAAAGGAAAATACAAATATTAAACATAAATACTAAACGTTGACTTAAAACTTTTTCTTCCACCCACCTTTTTCCCCAAATCTGCAGCTATAAACCCTAATCATCAATACTTATTCTTAATCGATGCTCCCAAGTGAGGGCTGGATTATCAAGATACATGCCAAGACTTCTCTTGGCCTCATAACAGTGTATGATTATCTTCTCACCTTTTTCGTCACAAAACCCGATCAGAGAAACTATATATGGATGTTTGAGATTTGAAAGAACAGAAATTTCTGTCCAGAACTCCATGTCTCCTTGCCCTTGACTACGATCTAACCTCCTCGCAGAAATATTACACTTCCTGTTGCTTCTTTTTCGGCCAGATCTTGATTTCGTTTTGCTTCTCCCGGTCATCGAGCGACAGAGTTTCCCTCTGCAAACGTTGCCAAACCCACCTTTCCCTATTATATTTTCTTCAGAAAAATTGTTGGTGGCTTTTTGTATATCATCAAGTGGGATTCGTAAGTGATTAAACTGGGTGATTGAGGTTGACATGTTTCGAATTTCTCTGGGAAAAATGGAGAAGCTCAAAATCAAATTGGGTTTCAAATGAATGAATGTGTAGATGTACCAAGTAGTTGGGGCTATTTGTAGTACACACAGTTTCAGTCTCAATTTTATATGATCAAGCTGCATCCGTATTGTTAATGAATATACGTGAGGGTAGTCTTACATGAATCACTGAGTTCAACTGATCTTCCAATGCTCCGTTAAGTTCAAAGAGAATTTTACTCATATCTGGGCTTTCTACTGGATCCTCTTTTATGCAATTACACGCTAATTCTGCAAAGCTATAAGATACCTCCGTTAAGTTGAGACTGAAACTGGATCCTCGTTTAATAAATGTATTTATGTTTCGTAAGTTGGCAAAAATGGTCCCCCAGACTTTAAAAACGGGTAGAAATGCGTTTTTGGGTTTATGGATTGGTTAATGATGCCACGTGGCAAATTTTGTCACAATAGGGGTACTTAAGAAAGTTTTTTGTTTTAATAGGAAAATTAAAAGTTTATTGTCACAATAGTAAAATGTGGAAAGTTTGTATATTTTTTGGACCATTAGCTCTAGTTTATAACCCTTGAAACTTTTGATTAATTGTGGTTTGGGTATTGAACAACTTGTGCATGCATATTAGTATGATTTTTTTTTTGTTAAATTTTTATTGTGTGTTTACTTTACTATTAGTTTGAAGGGTTTGTGCCAAGGAGGTATGATACTGATAAAAATAATGCTTATTTGTATGATCATGATGCTAATATCGGATAATTAGATATTGCGGGTTAATAGTAACTTTGGCTTCTGGGTGATTCTTGGACCACATATGTGAGTGAGTGTGAGTAGTAAACCATATCCATTCTCAGTTTAACTTTAAAATTCATTCATATGGCTGATAGTAGTAACTTTAAAAATGAGGTGGCATGATAGTAGTTATAGTTAATATGGCTGATGGTAGTTATAATTAACATCCATAAAAACTGATGTAGCATAGCTCCACAAAAAATGTATGATAGTCGTTATAGTTAATATGGCTGATGTCCAGTGACGTTATCACTTGGTGATAAGAATGGATAGGCCAAATTACGTATGGCACATTTCAATTTGAGCAGGTTCATAATGGCAATTTCAGTGTAGTTCCATTCAGTTATGTGATTTTTTTTCTGTTAATTTATTGTTTTTATGTGTTTGGATTGTTGAAAGAAAGCTGCATTATAATTTTAGGGGGTGTTTGGGTGACGTTATATTGAATGAAACTAAGTGTACAAATGTTGCAGCCAAAATGTTTACATGAATTACAGCTTTTTGGGCTTTATTGATTTTTGACTTTTGTTCCTTTATATGTTTCATGATAATGAATTAATGGGAGAAGTACATAAAACCCAACAAGTAATACAGTGATTACTTAATGTTTTTGGTTTTCAATGATTATATAAGACCACATTATGTTGGTTGCTTTGGGTTACACATTGTTTGGCATGTAGTTTGACAGCGAGTATATGATTATTAGGGGGTCTTTGTAATGTTGCAGCCTTGCAGCGGGTTTCTTGGGGCTTGCTTGCCTGGAATGGTTTGAGCCTTTGAGGATAGTAGCGTTAGTTGGATTCCTGCACAAAAGGCCTTAGTTCGGTAATCCTGACTTGCAGCTTTTTAATTAATCGCTTAACTAGAATTTTATATTTTTACTTGATAATGTTGATTGGCAACGTACTTAATAATTTTCCCAAAAGCTGCATCTTCTGAAACTCTCCACTTTTACGCCTTTTGGTAGATTGTATCCAATGATCTGTGCCAAGAATCATAATTAGTTTCGACCAAACACTTTAAACTGACCATTACCTGTAATAACATTTCCTAGGGGGAAATGTTACTGTATTTTTAACAGTTCATGAGCAGTGATCAATGTGTTATTTGAGGAAAAAACACATTGACCAGTTGAGATGGGGAGTAGATATTTTCTCACCACTTAACAAATCCAATACAATAAATCGAAGTTGAGAAGCGGATTCATCACAGTCCTTCATCACCAATACTTGATCATCAATCCGCGGTTCTAGAAAAATGGGAAATGGTAAGATGATTTTTTTTGTTTTATACTATCTTTAATGTAACCCCATACCCTGCCTCGGCGGGATTGGGTATGTTGTTGTTGTTGTTGTTGTACTATCTTTAATGTAACCATGTATGTGTTGTAACAATTTCAATTAGGGTTTTTCAAAATTTTCAAACAAAAGGTTAGGCATTTTCCGGCCAACAAATTTTTTTGGAATTTCTGTAAGCCATAATTTCTTAGGGGCTATTTAGACCTACTGATTTGTGTAGTGATATCTGTAACAAACATATATAATTTATCCATAGATAATCTATCTAATCTCTCACAGATTGTATTGTTTCGTATGGGGTTCGTAATCGTGTTTCGCCTAATATATATATTGCTACGTGTGTTGATTTTTATTGCAAACACATAAAGGTGAATTGTACTCAAACGACTAAATATTTTGACCCGTAGCAGAGTCTTCAAATTTTTAAAGTGGCTTACTTAACTTGATTGGAGTATTGTCTCATTTTTTATGCTGCAAGTTTCAAAATTTAGCAGTAAAAACAAATTATATTTGACATTGTAACTTCTTTAAGTTAGTCTACAACGTGTGAAAATTCGTTTCTTTTCATACCGGTTGTTTCCTGAACCTCCTCTAATGTCGGTGGTTGTGTTTCTGGTCTTTGGTTTCAGGTCACATAACTTTCTCTTGAGCTGCCTGCAGCGTTCAAGGACACAGGTATCCTCTATATACTAACGTACATATGTTATGTATTTATTCACATAATGAGATTCATATTCTATCCGTTACTAATGGCTTTTTTGCGTTGTGTTGATTATATTATCCTACGCGTTGATAATTTTGTTTATGGAAACAATTTTTTCACTAAATTGTTGCTTATAAGTATGAAACGTCAAAAAAGAGAAAAAAGTGAATGTCGTCTAAATGATCAGCTAGCAAATTCCTTATCTTATAATGAGAATGTTATGCAGTCGCGCCTACAAAATGAGGCTAGGAACATAAGAGATCTAGGGCTTTCCCGGAATTTGATGCCCTTTCAAGTGGCTCTTCCTTTGCTCCGAGAATGGAAGTTGCTGCTCCACGTGCATAATCTTTACACTATCTGCCTCTTATTTTGTCCTCTAATGCACGAAAGGACGATAATGTTTTATCAAATTTGCGGTCACCTGTCGTTGTCGCTGATGCTTCACCTATCTTGCCATCTCCACGACTCCGAGTCTCGAGAAGGTTGTCTCTCTATCAAAACTCACATGATTCCATACCCGCTGATGATCATGATATCGACTGACGCTCCGTCCAAAATGTTCCTGCTGATGATCATGATATCGTTGGCACAGTCTCCTCTTCGGAGCGCCCTCGACGCTAATGCTACGGTAATGCTTAGAAATCCGGTGGTCAAACATCTTCACAAGGTCTGTTATCCATATATATAACCTACTTCTAATTTATTTAGGCATGATTCTGTTTTATTAATTGTGTGGTTTTTCAACAGGTTTGCCTTCAACATATAGGGATGTGTGGGAGACTCTGGCCAAGTTTGTGAGTATTGTGGTGCTATTGTTTGGTACGAGGAGTTCCTCAAAGGCCATTATTCAACTCGAAGAGCTAAATACAACCGATGTTGTAAGAGTGGTCGAGTTAGGTTACCACTTTGAAGGTACTGTCCACAGGTCTTTATAGAACTCTTTGAGACATGTACTTCATGGAAAATATCTGGGCTTATAACCTCATGTTCACCATGACTTCATTTGGAGCTAAGGTAGACGATTCCATGAATTATGGCTCAGTGATGCCAGTATGGCAAGTGGTTGCAACAACAAGTGGTTGCAGCAACAAGTAGTAGCACAAACAAATCAGTGAATAATGTTCTTAAGGATCAACAGTTGTCGACTATATCTGAAGCTCAACAGAAAATCCTGGTAATTTATTGTAATGTCAAAAATTTCAATTCTTTCTTCCCTCAAAAATCTTGAGTGGTCTGGCTTACGAGTGTGATGTATTACTTTTGCATCTCAACCACGCTCCAATGGGGTAAGTTATAAATATCTGAACTTTATAGTTATGCGAGTTGGTGAACAGTTATTAATCATGTGGGAATTAGCAGGTATGTGGCACCGTTGCAGGGATACATATCGATGGATGGGAACACCATGCCACAAGCACCAATTCAGGTAGTATTAATTGTTTAATTATGTATAATTCTTTCATTTATGGGTTTTATAGATATCTTATGTTTTGTTAAAATGCTGCAATTTTTACAGCCAAAATTTACAGGGACAAGGACAAAGAGATGTGCAACACATTGCTACATTGCAAGGAACATTCACTATCTTGAGCAATTCATGAAGATAAATTGATGTTTAAAAACCATAATTCTTGATAGGTTACTTGTGGAACTGAAGTACAAAGGTAAGAACTACAAGTCGTACAAAAATTAGATATTGATATCTGACATTTTTAATGAAAGCCAAATGAAAAGTGAAGGTGGGTACAATTGCCATCGGTTTGGTTCGTTTTCTCCTAAAAAGGGGTTTGACAAATGATGATAGTCAAGATAAATGGTTCGTAGATGGACAAGTAACGTGTGAAGCAATTTCTTTGGCAATAACAAATCCAAAATCATAGTTAAATTCTCAGTATATTCATTTTAGTTGCTATATTCCGCAACTATATTACATATACAAGAGCATGGGAACCGCAACATCCTTTAAGAATTGTTTGACAATGTGTTTTTTCCTCCTTTTTGCAGCCACAATTGATCCAAAATCCTATCTGCTACTCAACATTTTCCTAATGCGTGTAGACCATTATCTAACTAAAACTCTTTATTGAAGTTACTATTTATTTTAATTTATCAATACTATTTTCATGAAAGGTTGTTGACTTGCATTTGACTTTTGTCTATAGTTACATCTAATGATTGACGAGGTATGTACTTAACTTGAACTTTTTTCCGAGTTCTCTTTAGTAGTATACTTCATTTGTTAATGATTGTTGCACCAGCTTAGGCCACCATATAAACATGTAATTTGAGTAGTGTTAGATATTGGCAATTTGGTAATAAGGGGTAAAACTAATATCATTTGGAAAACTTTTGATTATCATAGAAATATCTTCAAAAAAGGTATGAAATCTTTTGAGGACCTTATAACAGGAAGAGAGTTGACAGCGGACAGCATGAACGAGGGCAAATAAACAACCCGGATAATCACATTTTGTTTGTTGGCGTAACCCACCTTATGTCTACAACATTGATATAATGATATTTAATAACAAAGATCATAAACAGTATCTAACTTAGGACAAAAGAAGTTTGTAAGTAATTATTTAGTTAAAGCTATATTATGAACATTAGGAGAATCCAACAAGGACACCTATAAATCAAGATAAGGATTTGCAGTAATACAATAAACTGCATGATTTTTGTTTTATTTCATCAATCCATATTTAGTTATTTCATCTATGTATATGGTTTGTGAAAAAGACTCATGTATGACCATTTAAATAACGAATAATTTAACATTTTGAGTGTATCATATTGTTTATAAGTTAGAAACAATCACAATTTCTTTTGGTAGTTATGATGTTGGTTTGTAAAATACTCTATAAAATACTGCTCTTCTTTAGCCATACAACTATATAAGGCACACAAGTTTAAAAGCCTTTAACAAATATTATAGGATTTTTTTTAATTTAATTTTTATTTTCTTTATTTTTTTTTGTGTGTGAACAAGAACAAGTATATAGATATAAACAACTAACTTTTGAGGATTTTGAATCATTTGGTGAATATTGATACATTTAAGAATCTTTTGAAAATTCGATTGCTGTTTTTGGACATATAATATGGGTTTGTGTGAATTTTTGGCAACTGGAGCTCAATATGGTGAATGGTTTTGAGACATTTGGGCAAAGATGAATAGGATAATATTTAGTTCAATACTTCAATTGGTTCTTAAGTTTATTTGCAGTGAAGATGAATAGGAAAAAAATGGTGATGGTGACATTGAGATGAGAAGAGCAAGGGAAACTTACATGTAAGCATACGAGGAAGAGAACACGTATCTGTGTTCTTCTAAGACCTCTTCCGTCTCTTTGATCTTTACACCTACTGGTGCAATATGGGAAATTTGTCTGAAGCTCCTTTATGTGTTTTACAAGTAGATATTGTAACAATCTATAGTGATCATGTGTATAACTAGGGATGAGCGTTTCGACCCGAATTCCGAAATCAAACAGGAACCGTACCGCTTTCTTATATACGGTACGGTACCGGGACTACGAAATAAGGTGAAAAGAAAATCGGGACTACTAATTCGGTACGGGACTGATACCAAATCGGGAAATTCCCAAAAACGGGAAAAACCCGATTTACCGGTACCGGTATCCGAATCCCGTTCGGTACGGTACCGGTACCACGAATTTATGCTCGAGAAAAAATCGGTACCACTAATTCGGTACGGGATCGGCACCGTGCTCATCCCCATGTATAACTAATCATTTATGGCTCACGAAATTTTATTGTTAGATCAAAGTTAACATTCTTATGAAGCATGCAATAGCAAGGGTGACCGTTTCTCTATTAGTTTCACATTCTTTACATCTTTTAAAGTAATTACTATACCGTAATATGATCTAAGCATTAATATTTTGTTTGTATTAGCTATTGTAAAACCGCCAATGGTTTTGTTTGATTTGCAATATATATTTGATTAACAAACTTACGAATACGTATAATGATAATTTTTTTAAGAATAATATAAAACTAGCCCGGAATGTATTCTAATTTTAAGGGCACATTGGGTTATTTTTGTCAGGAAAATGTTGCATTATTATAATAACAAAGTAATAACCCTCTTGATTTTGACTAATCTCAACCAACTTTATATACATTCGACTTATGCACACGTGAAATGAAATAAAAGTCATAAAAAAATAACCAAATTTGAGAAATGTTATTTTTTGGTTACTAAAACATAATGATTTCACAATAATGAACACTATTGAAATTCTAAGTGATTTTTGCGATCAAAAGAAAGTTAAAATAACTAATTGAAACAAAATTTAAACTTAGTTATTATTTCATAATTTTTGCCTTATATTGGTCTATATAATTTCTTATTATATCACTAATTTCCAATTGGTGAAAATTTAAATTATTAGATTAAGTCCCCTCAATTTTAACATAATAACATCTTAGTCCTTAATATACTATTTATATTTTACAGCCCATTACGTTTAGTAAAATGTACTCATACTCATATGTGGGAAAATCAATATAAGAACTTTACCTCTTCGTCAACGATAATAAATTAACGTTCATATACAATGTTTTTTTTAGTTATTATTATTTTTTTTTTCTTTCTTATACTTCTTTATTGAAAACGAGTGCATACTCGGGCTCAAAACTATTAGTAATCTTTATAAAACGTAATCCATTGGCTTCTTACGCTATAAGAATCAAATGCAATACAATTTCACGAATTTGGAACATTACTTACCGATAAATTTAAAAACAAATATATAAATATTAGAAAACGAATAATTTAAATGAGTTGGTTAAGATGTGTTTTATTGAGAGATAAATGATGATAATTTATAAGGGTGCATCAACATAAATATAACACAACAACCAAATCTATTGTCCTGATTATTAAGTTAGCCAAAGTTATCGTTTCGGCAAGTAAAACTTATGTATTGTAATCGATAATAAAACTTAATAAAAAATTTTAGAAAAAAACCCGTGCATGCACGGGTATTATAACTAGTTTTAATAAACATTAAAATTGTATATGAATGGAATTTGATTTTCTTTTATATATTTAATTTGCCCTCAAAGTATAATAAGATTAAATATGACTCAACAAATTTATTAAATCATGGTTTTTGGTGTAGCTATGTGCGATATGAGTATATATTATTCGATCCATGTCAAATAATATATGTGTTCGATTCTAAAGGACACTTTTTAATTATTTATTAAATACGTTTATTTTCTTTTTGAACATGTATATTACTATATTAGTAAAAAAAAATATTCAGAATCACTTTTGTTGAATCTTTCAGAAACGTTTAAATAATAAACACCAAACTTGTATGAGCCGTATCTAAAGGGAATATTATATTTTTTTTATATTTAATTTGCGCTCGATAATAATAAGATCACATCCTAGTCAACGATTGTCTAAATCACAACCTTTTGGTGTAGCATGTGATATATGGTAGTTATGGTCACGGACGGACCTATGTTAGAAGTATGGGGGGCCGTTGTCCCCCATGGCTAGTCGAAAAAGTTGAGATTATAGTGTAAATTTTTTTTTATTTTGACCTTTTTTCAAAAGTAACCCCCACCAAAAACTCAAATTGCCCCCCACCCACATACTAAACAACACTCTAAAGCCTTATAATCCTTCATTTCTAAGTAAAAATACACGATTTATCATTACGATCTAAGTTTTTCTTTCGCATTTTATTGCTATTGTAGAAAAAAAAATTGCCCCCCACATTTTATTTTTTTGGTTCCGTCACTGGTTATGGTAATCAACATGGAAAGAGTTGTCATAAAACCTCCACATTAGTTGAAAATTCATTCTCATGTTACCAAATTTCGAGACAAACAGAAATATGAGTGCATCAATACACAAACCACTAAACCATGCAACTTACAAGGCCTTATTTATCTGATAAAAACACCAAATTAATATAAAATCATCTTGATCCGCCATGGATCGAATATATAATAATAACTAATAAGCTGGGAGTATGAATATATCTGTCTTAGTTTGATATAATAAGTTCATCCAATTGTCCATCGCTCTAATAAATTTTTTATGGACTTGTACAGATTGTCAAACCCGATCCTTTGAATTTCTCTTGGTGATGTAATCGATTTGCTCTCTCATTTCTTCTATCAAGTGACGTTTCCAGTTTCCGACCAGTCCTTTAGGGAAAAAAAGCTGGTTTTCTATCTCAAGCCCAAAATCACACCTTTGAATACCTGTCTTGTTTACCTCAAGTGCCACACCCCCAAATTACCTGTTTTGCAGCGGAATGGAATTCCTGAGGGATGACTGTCATAGCATCAAAGTTACAGTTATATCGAACGACCTAAAGTGTCGTTTTGAAAATATCGTTTGATTAAGTAAAATAATCAGAGTTTACAAAACATAGGTCCCAAAATATTTCCAATATACCAAAATGAGTTTATTACAATCAAACGATAGTTAAGTGCATAAAATATATGTGAGACGCGTCGACACCGCGACTCTATGATAAGTCCACATGCATGCCATGAAGTGAATGCCTTAGATACCTGAGATAAAACATGCTAAAAGTGTCAACACAATGGTTGAGTGAGTTCATAGAGTTTGGTTAACAAGTAAAGCTCTTAAAAAGCGTTCATGCAACAAAGGCAAAGTTTTTGGACATTTAGAATAGTCCACAAAGCAAAGGCATTGTAAATCCACTCAGTTCCAAGTTCCGCCCATACAAAACTTGCAACCTGTGTGTTCACAACCCACTGCCAAAATATGTCTAGCTTATGTTCAAGCACACGAGGTCAAATGAGTTCTCAAAGCAAAGACATTGTAAATCCACTCAGTTCCAAGTTCCGCCAATACGAAACTTGCAACCTGTGTGTTCACAACCCATTGCACAAAATATAGTGTCTAATAGTCGATTATAAGTTACCACAATAATTCACAATATAGTATCACGTATATAATAATGTATGCCAGGAAAAGCCCCTAGAATAAATAATATGCGTCCCGTAACATAGTGGACGAGAGGTTGGCCGACCTCTAATAGCGCTATCCATACTACCTACTAATAGGAGACTAACAATGCCAATGTACGAACAGTACATCATACAACTATTAATATACAACAAAGAACACTCCGAACATGGGAGAATTTGCACTGCTCCGAACAAGGGAGACTCAGATTGAAAATGCTCCGTTCCCATAGGGAGACATTCTGCTCCGGACCGGGGAGGCTTAAGGTTGCTCCGAACAAGGGAGACTTTATAGTGATGCTCCGAACATGGGAGACTTTATAGTGATGCTCCGAACATAAAAGACTTTAGGTCAAGGTCATAACACGTACGGTTCAATAAGTTCAAACAAGTCATAGAGCTCGAATAATATCAAAAGGTTCAAGATAGTCGAAGCGTTCAAAATCACGTCAAACAAGTTTAAAATATATCAAAAGGGTCCTTGTACAAGTTAAAAGAGTTTAACTATATGTCAAAAGGTTCATATCAAGTCCAAAGTGTTCACTTATATGTTAAAGGGTCCGAATCAATTTAAAAGAGCTCAAATATACATGTCGAAGGGTTCAAAATCAAGGAAAGTGATTCAAATAATGGCGTTCATAACATAGTGATCAATTTAGTTCGGGCACAATCTACTTACTAGCATAAGTAGTGAAACAAAAGGGTAACAAGTTCATGATAGTTCAAACAATATAGTTTAAGTTCATATAAGTGTAAAATAAAAGCATGAAGTTGAGCATGTATCTCCCCCGAAGAGTTTATAAAACAATTAAACGAGTAGAAATGGGGCTACGAACTCACCTGATGCAATGATTATGGTGACAAAAGTAGATACACTGAAATGAGGTGCGATCTCTATCCGCAACCTAATATGAATGATATGCTCTAATATAAGTCATGAAACAATGTCGTGCATGCAAACTCATATGATATCCATACCACTTGTACATTTTGGAAAATAAAGTTTATCGTCGAAATATATGTTTATGACATATTGTCAAGTTACCAAATACTTTACCAGTATTTACGTCGAAATGATATCCTACGATAATCATTTAGTGATTTATTAAGAAATTATAGTTTTTCGTCGCAAAATGATATAATTTGACAACTTATGAAAGTGACTAAACGGCCTCGAAAAGCTAGTCGTAAAATGGTGCACATCGAGTGTTAGGAAACAAATTCAACGGTTTTGGGAAGCTTGTATCATTATCTCAAAGTTTTAGCATTTAAGTTTTCATCCTAGAGGTCTCGATCATGGAGAAAAATATAGGTAAAGTATGGTACTTGTGTCCAAAATATTATTTAAGGGTGGTTTTCGACAAAGTTTAAGTGACCGTATTTTATTCGTTACAACTCCGCTTGACGTACGGTTGGACATTTTTGAAAATATGCTTGGCGAACTTACTTTTACTAGAAGACATCACGTTACAAAAAGTACTACATCAATGTTAAAAACGACCCTCAACATGGTCATTTGTGGCCGTAATATTTGTCTAATAGAAATATATAAGTTTTGCTTATTTAATATAGTTACGGCAACTTTATGTAAACACGTGTAATTTAATCGTTACAAGTCCGTTTTCTACGTTTTATATGTCCTTAGCTTCGTATTAAAGTATACTAATATATTTTCGATAAATCGACACAATTTATAACGCTTAAGACCCATTTTTAACTCGTAAAAAGGTAAAACAACATGCTGAATTTCTGGATTTTATAGTTTTCGACGTCAAATTTGAAAATAGCATAACTTTTTCGTTATAGCTCCGTTTTAACCCGTTCAAGCGGCCACGTTTTCGTTTTAAAGTATATTTTCTAAATATCTAGCCCAAAATTTTTTGTGAACTGTCGAGATTTCCAGATTTCACAATTAAGATCAGACCACTAATTTTTGTTGTCGAAATGGGTTTTTCTCGCGCAAAATCTATTCTAACCAATTCAAACCAACGCCGAAGCTATTCTAATCCTACCATACACCTTCTTAGGGTGTCATGGGTTCCTAGACATCACCAAAAGTGATATGTTTCAAGGGATTAATTATAGGATAATTATAACTAATAATATGTAATAAAAACATTAAAAGTGGTATGGATCATGGAATTCATGCATGTTTTTCTAAAAGAAACATAAAAATACATCAAGTAAGAGTATGAAAGATTATGAAAAATTATTAGAACACTTACTTGAAGGATTGAAGAGTTTTGGGTGATAGAAAACTTAGTTAATCTTCAAGGTTTAATCATAAACCTTAACTAGAACACAAAATGGATCTTGAATATGTTTTGATCTAAAAAAAATGATGAAGTCTTCTTGTTCTCCAAATATGTTGAGCTCCACAAGGATGAAAGAAAAAAAAAAGTAGAAGCTAGTTGATTAGAAGAGAATTTGATTTTGAGTTACTAGATATTTTGTAAATTATATTAAGATATTTAGTTATTATGTATAGAGTTAGCTAGAAATTGATTTTAACGGAATAAAATAAAATATATCGAGGTCATAAAAATTATAAAATCACATTCCCCGTAAATATCGGGTGAATAAATAATTATCGTATCGAAATTACGTAAATCGTCGTAATTATATATATAACAATTTATATACCAAAATAAATTCAAAACATTGGGTAAACTCGTAATATTATTTTTATAATCTTAATATGAGTATAAAAATATGTCGGGATAATTTTTGGAATTATCGGATCAATTGTTCAAAATAATTAATTATGCGATAGTGTTTATTTAATAAGAATTTATGCGTTTAACGTGAAATGCAAAACCATGCATGAACTAATATGATGAATATTGAGTTTGAGAAATGACCGAAAATTGAGAATTGTGACATCAAGGCTTTTCAAATGCTCAAAACTACAAAACTTTACAATCTTTTGTTTGATCACCTAATCTTTTAACATGAACCTCGGGATACCTTTTTATCTCCTCGTTTTTAAGGACAATATCTTCTTTGGTGATTCAAAAATCGCGCCCAATAACCTAACACATGATCCCATTACGGTCCATACTCTGAAACACCTTCACAAAACGACTCAAACATTTGATCAAACAAAAGAGGAAGTAGGTCTTTATATCTTAACTATTTTGTGAGGTGAAACTTGGAGACCATGACATCTTTTGGATGCCTACACAAGTAAACAAAATTGCAACCGGTAGAAGGATGTTTGGTGGCTGAAGGAAACGACACAATGGTCATCTTGCAATGGAGTATGTAACTAAATTATGAAGAGAGGTTGAAATCACACAAGCGTGCAACTAACAGCTTTGGATTATCCAGCGATTTTAACTACATATTCACTCCGTCTTCTGTCGAGCTTTATTGTTTCTTCTAAATTTTGATTAAAAAAAATATATAGTTAAAGAATCATTTATTTTCAAGATGACCGGTACCATCTTCTTGCATACGCATGGCCGTGTAGTCTTCCAATTCAGATTCAATAGACTAATAGAGATAATTATGTATGTGCGTGTATTAAGAAAGCCTCTAGATCGAAAGGACTTGTATCGATAAAATATGAACGCTAAATACTTACAGATGTAAGAAAGGTCTTGTATCGATAACACATGAATGGGGGATGATACACCAAAGAAACACGAAATACCAATACAATTTTTATAGTAATGATATTTGATATCTTACAGTTTTAGAAAAATCTTATTTGAATCTGCAACGCAAGTATTCATTTTTTTTGCAATCATTTCTCTATTCAAACGTGTAGTTTGAGTATTTTACCAAAAAGATATCACGAGCAAAGACTACGATGCAGTGCAAATGGTCGAAATTTAAAAATTGTATTCATGTTTACGATACAGAAAACTATTCATACCCATAAGCAAGATCAATTACAACGAAAACCAATGAAACAAATATACATTGATAGTTACTGTCGGTTGAATGGGATAGCCAAGGTTCGAATCCGGATTCAAAAATACAATGAAATTCATGGTGTAACACAACCGGATACTGGTAGATATAACAAAAATACAAAAATAACTCTAAGTGCCGGATTCATAAATACAATGAAATTTATGGTGTAACACGACCGGATGCAACCAATAGATATAACAAAAATACAAAAATCACTTTAAAAATACAAAAATAAGATATTACAAAAATTCAAAAATAACTTTAAACGTTGCTTGAATGAATATTATGTGTGTACAAAGTGTGTTTCACCACTTTGAACACACACAACCTCATTATTGTAAACACACCGCAAGTTTACTCACGTACCCATATGGGATCAACTTTAAACTTTTTTTTAATCAAGTTTAATTCAATGCTACTTGTTTTGGTTAAATATATAGAGCAAGAAAAATATTTTTTTCGATTGCTAGCTCAGCATGATACTTGTTTTGGTTAAATATATATAGAGCAAGAAAAACAATTTTTTCGATAGCTAGCTCAGCTTGTTGACACTGTTGCTTACACGGATGAGAGAATGTGTTTGATTCTCAGGCCTCAGCGACATTCTTTAATTATTTATTAAATCTTTTTAATCTCTTTTTTTACCATGCATATTAGTAAAAAACGAATATTCAAAATAACTTTTTTTTTTTTTCTAAATTTGTATATAAAGGAATATTATTTAGTTTGCGCTCGAAGAATCATAACGAGTCAACAAATTCTTTAAATTACAAATTTTGGTGTAGCAATGTGCGATAGGAGTATATACGAACTTGCTTTTTCAACGATATATGGATAGTTATGGTAATCAAAATGGAAAGAGTTTTGCCATAAAACCTCAACATTAATTGAAAATTCATTCTCATGTTACCAGATTAAGATTTCGTAGAGAAAAAGAAATATGAGTGCATCAATAATACATAAACCACTAAACCATGCAACTTACAAGGACTTATTTATTTGATAAAAACACCAAATTAGAATAAATAATAAGCTGGGAGTATAGTACTATCATAGACATCCAAGAAGCATATATGTCTTAGTTAATTTGATATAATAAGTTAATCCAATTGTCTATCGATTGTCAAACCCGAGCCTTTGAATTTCTCTTTAGTGATGTGATCGATTCGCTCTCTCATTTCTTCTATCAAGTGATGTTTCCGTTTAATTTTCCAACCAGTCCTTTACAAAAGAAAAGCTGGTTTTCTATCTCAAGCCTAAAATAACACCTTTGAATACTTGTCGTGTTTACCTCAAAGGCTTTTCCAATGCTCAAAACTACAAAAACTTTACAATCTTTTAAAGTACACCATTCTCTAGTTCTTTAAACGAAATAGGGACACCATCCTCGGCATCCCTTTTTATCTCCTGATATTTTAAGGACAATATCTTCTTTGGTGATCCAAGCCTCGCGCCCAATAACCTAACACATGATCCCAATACGGTCCATACTCTAAAATAACTTCACAAAACGACTCGTAACAGGTGAAACTTGGAGACCAAGACATCTTTTGGATCCCTACACAAGTAAACACAATTGCAACTGGTAGAAGGATGTTTGGCGGCTGAAGGAAACAGAATCTATGCACAATGGTCTTCTTGCAATGGAGTACGTAACTAAATAATTGAAGAGAGGTCAAAATCACACAAACGTGCAACTAACAACTTTTGGATAAAAGAATTTGTATAGTTAGAGAGTCGTTTATTGACAAGATGACTGGTACGATCTTCTTACATACGCATTTTCTCCATTTCAGATTCAATAGACTAGCGGGGTAATTATGTGTGTGTGTGTGTGTATTAAGAAAGCCTCAAGATCGGAAGGACTTGTATAGATAAAATATGAACGCTAAATACTTACTAGATGTAAGAAAGGTTCAGTCTTGTATCGATAACACATGAATGGGGAATGATACACCAAAGAAACGCGAAATACCAATAAAACTTTTATAGTAATGATATTTGATAAGATATCTTAAAGTTTAAGAAAAATGTTTTTTGATTCTGCTGTGTGAGTATTCATTTCTTTTTAAAATCATTTCCCTGTTTAAACATGTAGTTTAAGCATTTTATCAAAAAGATATCATGAGCAAAGACTATGATGCAACGCAGACGGTCAAAAATTAAAAACTTGATTCTTGTTTGCAATACAGAAAATTATTCATACCCATAAGGAAGATCAATTACTAAGAAAACCAATAAAACATAAATACAGTGATAGTTATTGTCGCTTAAATAGGATAGCCAAGGTACGAATCCGAATTCATAAATACAAGATATTTACGGTGCAACACAACCGGATTCATACTAGATATAACAAAAATAGAAAAATAATCTAAGTGTTGGATTTATAAATACAACAGTATTTATGGAGTAGCACGGTATACAAAAATAAGTTATAACAAAAATAACTTCAAACATCGCTTGAATGAATCTTGTGTGCGTTCAAAATTTGAACCAATACTTTGAACACACAACCTCATTATTGTAATATTTTAAAGTTAAATGTTTTAACCCTTCATAGTCTATGTTATAAACACATCACAAGTTTACTTATTCACCCAGGTGGGATAAACTCAATCTATTTTTTCTTTGATCAAATTTAATTCAAAACAGTTACACTAGGTCCAGTTTTAGACATATAATAAATCCTTATGAAGCTTTTAAGTCTTAATATCATTGAATAAGTAAGTCAATGATATGTCGTTAATACATAGCACATAAGTTTGCGATTAAATGTGTTCAAAATAAGCTAGATAAAACGTTCTCTCACTAATAGTTTTGCAACATGTTGTTATAACATTATATACAAATCATAATTTTGTATGCACTTCATGTTCTAGCTACCTCTAATTTTGTCAAACTACATTTGCAACTTTTTGGTAATCTTGGGAATCGTTTATGTGATTAACTCTACTTTTTATTACAAAACTGCAATTTCTATCTACAGCAACCTATATGGGCCATCTATTTAGGAGGCGTTTGGTAGGGGGTTGTGCTGGAAATATAATGTTTGTTTTATATTGATGGATTTTAAAATCAGCAACCACACCCCTAAATCAGAAAGTTAAGCCGGCAAACAAACAATTTCTTCCACTTTTAAAAGTCAAAACCCAAACCAATCCTCCCAACCAAACGGGCCCTTAGTTTTGCAAATGCAATCCCAAACACCCCCTATGTGGCTAATCAGAATCATGGAAGGAATGCAAATCTAGGACAAGGAAAACCAATCAAGTGCTACAACTGTGGTAGTGAAGGACAAATTGCAAGGAACTGCACATCTCCAAAAAGCCCTCAAAATTGAGAGTAATCCATTCAAAAGAAAATAGTTATTTTGGTTGGATTTTGATGAGAAAAACGGCTGTGTAATCTTCAACAGATTTGGCCCCCTGTTTCAGATTCTGTAACCGCTGGTACATCAACCCAGTTACTGATAAATGGTTAATTTGGTTGTGTTTAAGTGTAAATTGGTCAAACTCTATTGATCCCAGTTGAGCAAACGATCTAATATAGAAACTGACTTATAACAAAAGCTTATCAAGTATTACGCGGAATTTAATACTTAATCTTAAGAAGAAGAACAATTAACATTCAACACCTCAATATTATTTATTAATACGAATACTCTTACAGTATTAGAGTTTTGCAACCTTGAAGTGTATCGACCTTAGATATAAAACATACGTATATCTAACCTAACCTAGCAATCCTTAGGGCATGCTTTGTTGATGTCAGTGAAATCCACGCACATGCGCCACCCTCCGTCGCTCTTTTTTACCAGCAAGGGATTTCAGAATTCCCATAGTATAGCCTAACTGCCTAACTTTACATTCTTGCATCCTCTTTCTTCATTTTTATTTTGTCTTCATCTAATAAAGTAATACCTTTCTTTGTTTTCATGTGAAAATATAATTAATTTGATACCATATTCTTTATAATATAATAATTTATTTAATTTATAAAATATTTTCTCTATCTTACATCAAATCAAAATCTAAATCCTAAACTAAATTCAAATCTAAATCCTAATCATAATCCTAAACCCGTCTGCAAACCAAACGGGCCCTTAATTTACTTTAGTTTTAAGCTCGAACTAGTCTCAAAGAGATTCTAAATTGACTCGAACAATTCTAATCTATATCTATAACATAAAGTTTAACCATGAGAAATATCACAGGAGCATATATATAACGTCACATTAATAAAAGGAGCGATACAAAACATTGAGATATGTAGAGTACGTTTAGTTGGAGGAAAACACGTTTGTTTTCTCATAAAATGTTTTGTGAAAAAACAAAGAAAATAGATACCACGTTCAAATAAGCGTTTTTCAACAAAATATTTTGCAAAACACAAAATCCCTTATTTTCTAACTTAACAAGAAAAATTACAAAACACATTTAAGTTTTTTTCCTTGTTTTCTTTTATTACCCACAACCCTCCCTCCCTTTCTTGAAAATATAAAATACAAACATCAACTAAACACGTTTTCTATATTTTCAAATGTTTTGTAGAGATAAATTTTCCTTCACCAAATTTTTACAAAACTAGAGATAAAAAACAAGATAATTTTTTCTCCAACTAAACGCACCCGTAATATTTAAAATAATATTTGAAAACATAATTAATCGTACTATTCCCAATTCAAGTTACCCATCTCAATATTTTGTTTATTTTATATATATTTCAATTTATAAGCGTTTTGATAAGCATTGTGATGTGAGTGTCGATGTAACCATAGCATTTTGCTTGTCTATTTCATTTTGAACAAAGTGTTCTTTTTATCTCGAAATTTGTCTGTGAAGAATGTATGTTTCTTATGTAGTAACTTTGGGTGAGTGAACAACGTCCGTGGACTTGCGTAAATGTCCACATAGCCAACTTTAACAATTTTATCATAAGAGATCGATACAACTCTTGAGAGAGCCTGTCCACTTTTGTCGACGAGAAGAAATAGAAAGTTTTTATGCGGTAATGACATATGAATGTCTAGTTCGGGGTCGCTCCTAAAGCTTGTTCTCGAGTTTGTATGTACTTTGCGGTATTGAATTACATCTTACAATACTACTAATGAGCACTTTGACATGTATTTGAAGAAAGACACTACGACAAAAATCAACTCTTATTCAACACTAATTGTATTTGTGATTTATCATCTACTAACAGATATTACTACACTATTATGCAATAGTAGTAAGTGTCGTGGTTTAACAAGATTTAGCTCAAAATATTACAAAGTGGTAATATGAATTAAGGCTTCAGGTAGGCAGCCGGATACCACTATTCATTTGAGATGAATGACGAAGGATCGAATCCGGCTCTGCTCTGAATCTTTTTTTCTTCTTTTTCTTTTACAATGATACTTATTTTGGTTAAATATGTTAACAAAGAATATGTTATGGATTGCTAGCTCAGGTGGTTTGACACTATTGCTTATACGGATGAGGGAATGTGTTCGATTCTCAACAGCGTTTTTATTAATCTTTTTATATTTTTTACCGTGCAAATTAGTAATGTGATAAGAGTATATACTAATTTGCTTTTCAACTTTAGTTTTAAGCTTGAACTAGTCTCAAGGAGATTCAAAATTGACTCGAACAATTCTAATCTATATCTATAACATAAAGTTTAACTATGAGAAATATCACAGGAGCATATATTTAACGTCACGTTAATAAAAGGAGAGATACAAAATATTGAGATAGATTAGAATTTGGAAGGAGAATTAATCTCCACAGAACACTTGAAAATATAGAAAACGCTTTTAGTTGATGTTTCTATTTTCTGTTTTGAAGAAAGGGAGGGAGGGTTGAGGGTTACAAAGGAAAACAACTAAAATTTGTTTTGTAATTTTCCTTGTTAAGTTAGGAAATAGGGGATTTGGGTTTTGCAAAGCATTTTGTTGGAATACGTTGATTTGAACGCGATCTCTGTTTTCCTTGTTTTTCACAAAACATTTTGTGAAAAACAAAGGTGTTTTCCCTCAACTAAACGCAACCGTAATATTTGAAAACATAATTAATCGTACTATTCTCAATTCAAGTTACCTATCTCAATATTTTGTTTATTTTTTATATATTTCAATTTATAAGCTCTTTGATAAGTATTGTGATGTAAGTGTCCATGTAACCATAGCATTTTGCTTGTCTATTTCATTTTGAACAAAGTGTTCTTTTTAGCTTGAAATTTGTCTGTTTTTTACCGACAATAATAGGGCTAGTAATGGTCCTAATGGAAGAATGTATGTTTCTTATGTAGTAACTTTGGGGGAGTGAACTTCGTCCATGGACTTGCGTAAATGTCCACATAGCCATCTTTGACAATTTTATCAAAAGAGATCGATACGACTCTTGAGAGAGCCTGACCATTTTTGTCGATGAGAGGAAATGGAAAGTTTTTATGCAGTAATGACATATGAATGTCTGGTTCGGTGTCGCTCCTAAACATTGTTCTTGAGTTTGTATGTACTTTGCGGCATTGAGCTACATCTTACAATACTACTAATGAGCACTTTGACATGTTTTTGAAGAACAACAATACGAAAAAATCAACTCTTATTCAACACCAATTATATTTGCGATCTATTATCTATAGATCATCTACTATCAAAGATTACTACACTATGCATTAGGATCAAGTGTTAGTGGTTAAAGACAATTAAACAGATTTAGGTCAAATATTAAAAAGTGGGATAATAAATCAAGATCTAGAGTGGGCAGTTGGATAACATTGTTTCATTTGACGTGATTAACGAAAGTTCGAATCTGGCTTTCTCGCTTCGGTCTTTTTTGTCTTTTTTTCTTTCTTTTACAATGATACTTATTTTTGTTAAATATATTATAGCAAGAAAGATAACATTATTGATAGCTTATGATAGTTTGAGCTTTAAAAATTAATTAGTTATGGCATAACTTTTTTTTTTGTTATATAAATTTAACCGACGCTTTTGTAACATATCAGCTTCTATAATATAAGGTAATGAAAATGAGTTTTCAGATATAAGTAGTGTTTCTAAATTCTAATTAACCAACTTAAACAATTTTATCAAAAGAGATCACGACTCTTGAGAGAGCAAAATCTCTTTCATCGATGAGAGAAATTAGAAATTATTTATGCAGTGTTGAACTATAAATGTCGAGTTTGGCGTCGTTACTTTCTAAACACTGATCTCGAGCTTGTATGTGGTAATTACTATGCAATACTCAACTACATCATATGCTACAAATGAGCAGTTTAACATACTTTTAAAGAAAAACACTTGACAAAAATCATCTCTTATTCAACACCAATTCTATTTGTGAGCTATATATAGATCATCTACTATCAAACAATTATTACTCTATTACGCATATTAGTAGTATGAGTCATGGTTTAATGACAATCAAGAATATTATGGGTCAAATATTATAAAGTACAGAAATTAATGACAAAAACTGCTGGTCTAGTTGGATAACATTCGTTAATCTTAGATGATTAACCAAGGTTCGAATCCTACTAGCTAGGGGTTTTTTTTTCTTTTTTTTTTTCTCATTTCATTTTAGAATAATACTACCTCCGTCCCACATTAAGTGTCAACTATGACTTTTTTAAGTCTTTTTTCTTCAACATTGACCGTAAATATATTTTTTTTGTGTTATATAATACTTAATAAAAATTATACAAATGAAAATACATTTAAAAACTTAATCCAATCATATATATTGCATCAAATATTATATAACACGAACAAAAATATTTAAAGTCAAAGTTTAAGAAAAAAGACTTAAAAAAGTCATAGTGGACACTTAATGTGGGACGGAGGGATTACTTATCTATACCACTATATAAAGCATTTAAGTTGTGGGCTCCACAAAAAATTAAGATAAGGAGCTCCAATCATTGAGTGACATGTGTCACTTCTCTAACTAAAAAATAACAAAAAGAGAGGAGCTCTAACAAACTAAAATAAATAGCTCCAATAATAGGATGACACATGTCACTTCTTAACTAATTAATCACCTTTATTTTTAAATTTAAATATCTTTTAATTCGTTTCATTTTTTTATGATCTAATTAGTATATATACTAAAACACAGGACCATCACTGTAGCAAAACATTTGCATTAATTGCCAAGTTTGGCAAATTGGCGAAAAAAGCCCCTGAGGTTCAAGTGTCGTTGCGAAACAAGTCCTTTAGCATTAATAACTTTCAAAACTTGGCAAAAACAGCCCCTGAGGTCTAAGTGTCGTTGCAAAGCAAGTCCTTTAGCATTAATAATCTTTCGCTACGTCTACAAAAGCAACCCCGCTGCATCGCGCGGGTTTTCCTCACTCGTTTCACCATATTTTTTAAAATTTTATGCTCTTTAATTCAACATCCATTTTGATATATTTTTGTGAGTTTTTAATTTTTACATTTTTAGTAGGTTTATTTTATTTTGATTCAAATTTTTATAACTTTAACATTTATTTCAATCAATACAAACTTTATTTATCAAAATCATTTATTTTTGGGAAAGTGTTTGACGGGAAAGAGATTGTAAAGGTCTTTTTATATGCGTAAATAATGATGTCACGGGAAAGATACGGAAAACCCAAACAAACACATACAACTAACACATATACATTTGGAGTGTTGTGAAATGGATTCACTAAACGGGTAGAGAATTGCGAGGAGAGTTGGATTAGCAATTCATTTACTATATTTAGGGTGTGTTTGGTTGAGGTATATGGGAATGAAGGTATGGGAGTCAAAGTGATACATAATGTTTGTTATGATGCAATGATGGTATCAAACCCATAGCATCTATCAAAAATGATAGGAGGCCATATGGGTGTCTATGAATCTATCATTCATTCTATCACATTTTTCTCTTTAAAACAAGTAATTATTTATCTTAATTTTTTTTGTCTCATACTCATAAAGTACAAATTTAATTCAAAATTAGCCCCACCACTATATAATCTTCTACTCAAAAAAATTATTTATTATTATTTAAATTAACCCACTAATCTTTGATACCCATGTCTCAAAAAACAAACCAAACACAATTAATGAAATTGTCATACCGAATCTCATACATTCTTTATATCAAAGTCATACCGATAGTGATTCCATCTAGCAAACCAAACGCACCCTTATTATATAACTATATTTATCGCCGCCGCTATGCGCAGGTATCCAACTAGTTTTGTTAAATACGTGGTACTAGAGCAAGAAAGATAACATCATTGATAGCTTCCTCAGATGGTTGACATTCTCGCTTATCTGAATAAGTACATTGTTTTGATTCTCAAAGATATATTTTTTTCTCTTAACATGACATCAACTTGGAATATTAAAAAATAAATAAATAAATAAAAAATAAATTAAAAAAAATCAAAATCAATTTCGTTAAATCTTTCAGAAAACTTTAAATGAACAGTAAATTTGTATATGAATGGAATATTAAAAATTTTATATTTAATTTGCAGTCGAAAATAATAAGATCAAATCCGAGTCATCGAATTCTCTAAATCACAATTATTTTGGTATAGCCATGTGATAGGAGGATGTACTAATTTGCTTTCAAACAACATATGGATAGCTATGGTAATCAAATTGGAATGCAGGAGTTTGTTTAAAACCCTCAACATCAACTGGAAATTTATTCTTTGTCTCGCCAGATTTCAGAGAGAAAAAGAAATTTGAGTGCATCAATACATGAACCACTAAACCATGCAACTAGTTAATCGTATCTATAAACATAAAGTAACAAAAAGAGGGATGCAAAACATTGAGATATATATTTGGGAACATAGTTAATCGTAGTATTTTCATTTAAGTAACGTATCTCAAAATTTTGTTAATGTTTTGCGTATTTCAAAATATTAACGTGATTACGAGTTTTAGTGTATGTAGTTTTAGAAGCGCTTTGATAAGTATTGTGATGTGAGTGTCGATGATGTAACCCTAGCATTTTGCTTGTCGATTTCGTTTTGAACAAAATGTTCCTTTTTTTTCTCGAAAATTGTTTGTTTTTTACCGACAATAATAGGTGCTAGTAATGGTCCGTGGACTTGCGTATATGTCCACATAGCCAGCTTTGACAATTTTATTAGAAGAGATCGATACGACTCTCTTGAGAGAGCCTGTCTATTTTTATATATGAGATAAAATAGAAATTAAGTGTTTATGTAGTAATGACATATAAATGTCTAGTTTAGTGTCGCTTCTAAACATTGTTCTCGACTTTGTATGTACTTTGCGGTATTGAATTATTACGCTATTATTCATTAGAAGCAAGTATCGTGGTTTAGTGGCCAATGATGATTAATAAGACTTAGGTCAAATAATATAAAGTGGGAAAATGAATCTAAGAGTTCAGATAGCCAAGATAAATAACTGTCTTGTTTGAGATGAATAGCGTAGGTTTGAATCCGTCTTACGGGTTTGGTTCTTTTTTTCTTCTTGTTCTTTTACAATGATATTTATTTTGGTTAAATATATTAATTATTGAAGTAAGAAGTAAGTATAACTCATGCGGAAATGTGTTCGATTCTCAATGACACTTTTTAGTTATTTATTAAGGATTTTTATTTTCTTTTTTAACATGCATATTAGTAAATAAAGAAAAAAATATTCAAAATAACTAAATAACTTTAAATGTCTCAATATTTTATTTTCTTTTTTAACAATGATATTTATGGTGCAAGACAGTCATATTCATACCGATAGATATAACGAGAAAAAAAAAATAAAAATAAAAAAAAAAAACCTTTAAATGTCGCTTGAATGATGATTGAGAGTGTTGTTTCGACACTATGAACATACACAATCTCATTATTGTAACATTTTAAAGTTACATGTTAAAACCCTTCACATTCTTGGTTATAAATACATCACAAGTTTACTCACTCATCCATGTGGGATAAACTCAACTTATTTTTTCTTTGATCAAGTTTAATTCAAACACTTACACTAGATCCAGTTTTAGACACATAATAAATCCTTATGAAGCTTTTAAGTCTTGATATCATTTAATAAGTAACTCAATGATATGTTGTTATTACCTATCTCAATATTTTGTTTTTTTTATATATATTTTAATTTATAAGCGATTTGATAAGTATTGTGATGTGAGTGTCCATGTAACCATAGCATTTTGCTTGTCTATTTCATTTTGAACAAAGTGTTCTTTTTATCTTGAAATTTGTTTGTTTTTTACCAACAATAATAGGGCTAGTAATGGTCCTAATGGAAGAATGTCTGTTTCTTATGTAGTAACTTTGGGTGAGTGAACAACATCCGTGGACTTGCGTAAATGTCCATATAGCCAACTTTAACAATTTTATCAGAAAATATCGATACAACTCTTGAGAGAGCCTGTCCATTTTTGTCGACGAGAAAAAATAGAAAGTTTTTATGCTGTAATGACATGAATGTCTAGTTCGGTGTCGCTCCTAAACACTGTTCTCGAGTTTGTATGTACTTTGCGGCATTGAGCTACATCTTACAATACTACTAATGATCACTTTGACATGTTTTTGAAGAAAAACACTACGACAAAAATCAACTCTTATTCAACACCGATTATATTTGCGATCTATCATCTATAGATCATTTGCTATCAACTGTTATTACACAATTACGCATTAGTAGTAAGTGTCGTAGTTTAATGGCCAATGACAATTAACAAGATTTAGGTCAAATAATATAAAGTGGGTAAATTAATAACGATGTCAAAGAGCAAATACGGATAACATTGTCTTGATGAGAGGAATGAACGAAGGTTCGAATCCGGCTTGCTTGTTTGGCACCTTTTTTCTTATTTTTCTTTTACAGTGATACTTATTTTGGTTAAATATATTAGAGCAAGAAATGTAACATTATTGATAGAATGATAGTTGCTGAGATGGATGTGTTCGATGACTTTTTTTCTAATTATTTATTAAATCTTTTCATTTTCATTTTTAACATGCATATTACTAAAAAAAAATATATTCAAAATATAGTTAGTTAAATGTTTCAGAACAGTTTAAATAAACACCAAATTTGTATCTGAAGGGAATATTATAATTTTGGCTGAAGGCTGAATATATGTAACAGACTTTTTCAAAATTAACTAATATACGTAATATACTTATTTTATTATCAACATATGTAATATACTTTCAAATATTTATCAATATACGTAATATTGACATGTTATCACTTTAAAAAGTTACAGTAATGGTCCCTGTCGTTTGCGTTGACTTTCACCATTAGTCATTTGACATTTTTTTCACTAACAAAAGTTACAGTAATGGTCCTTGTGGTTTGCTTTAACTTTCACCGTTATTCATTTGACTTTCATATTTTTTATATACGTTTTTACACGTTTTTATACACATTTTTACACGTTTTTACACACATTTATACACGTTTTTTACACACATTTTTTTACACGATTTTATGCAAATTTTTATACACGGTTTTATATAGGTTTTTTACACGTTTTTATATACGTTTTTACACGTTTTATACACATTTTTTATATGTTTTTATACACGTTTTTATACAAGGTTTTATGTACGTTTTTTACACGTTTATTACACGCGTTTTTATATACATTTTTAACACGTTTTTTACATGTTTTTATACACGTTTTTATATACGTTTTTTTACAAGTTTTTATACACGTTTTTAACATGTTTTTATACACACATTTTTATATACGTTTTTTACACGATTTTATGCACGGTTTTATACACGTTTTTAAAAACATTTTCGAAACGTATATAAAAATGTGTATAAAACGTGCATAAAAACGTATATAAATCCGTGTATAAAAAAGTGCATAAAATTGTGTAAAAAACGTATATAAAAATGTGTGTAAAAAATATGTAAAAAACGTATATAAAAACGTGCAAAAAAACGTATATAAAACCATGTATAAAAACGTGCATAAATTCCTGTAAAAAAAACATATATAAAAACGTGTGTAAAAAACGTGTATAAAAACATGTAAAAAAACGTACATAAAACCGTGTATAAAAACATGCATAAAAACATGTAAAAGACGTGTATAAAAAAGTATACAAAAATGGGTGTAAAAAACGTGTAAAAATGTGTATAAAACGTGTAAAAAAACATGTATAAAAACGTGTAAAAAACGTATATAATAAAGATGAAAGACAAAGGACTAACAGTGAAAGTCAAAGCAAACCACATGGACTATTACTGTAACTTTTTTAAGTAAAAAAATGTCAAAGGACTAAAGGTGAAAATGAACGCACACGATAGGGACCATTACTGTAACTTTAGAAATTGGTAACCTGTCAATATTACGTATATTGATAAGTATTTAAAAGTATATTACGTATGTTGATAATAAAATAAGTATGTTAAGTATATTGGTTAATTTGAGAAAGTTTGTTACGTATATTCAGCCTTCATCCTATAATTTTTGTATTTAATTTGCAGTCGAAGAATAATTAGAGCAAACCAAGTCAACGGATTCTCTAAAAATCACAAATTGTTTGGAATAGCCATGTGGCCCATGTGATAGAACTGTTTACCAATTTGCTTTTGTCAAAATGATATATGGATGACTAATATTTAAACATTCTCATTTTTTATTTGCACATTTTAAATAGTGCTTTAAATAGTTGTACATTTATCATATTCTGCTTTTAAAGGTTGCACATTAGAGTGTGCATATCAAAAGTTAAAGTATGCCAATCAACACTCTATATGAATAGTTATGGTAATTAAAATGGAAAGAGTTTTGTTATAAAACTTCACATGTTGCCAGGTTTCGTAAAGAAAAAGGAATATGAGTGCATCAATACATGAACCACTATGTAGAATGGTATAATCAAAACAACTCAACAAAAGAACAATAACTTCTTCTTATTAATCAATAACAGAAAACACACTTTTTCACCAGAATAGTGAAACAAGAAAAAGAATATAGTGACCAATGATTGATATGTTATCAATGAGAGAATGTGATAAAATATCTAGGGTTTGATAATGATGAACAGTGCCCGATCTCTTTTATATAGACATAAAGTCTTTAGACATGACCAAAACAGCCCCTGCACTTCTATCTTTAACAATCTTGGCACAACTTCTTGTTTTAGCTACAAAACATATATAAGATTAACATAAACAGATATAAGATTAACATAACAGATATAAGATTAACAAAACAGATAAAAGTGATAAGAAAAATGTCATAATCTAACACCCCCCCCCCCCCCTTTTAGTTTTATCCTGGTAAGCATCATAAAGATTGATCTTATCACACAAGAAATAATGTTGTGCAATAGGCAATCCTTTAATAGAATGTCTGCAAATTGGTGTTATGAATCTACCCAAAAAGATTCAATGACACCAGCTGCAATTTTTTCTCTCACTAAATGCAAGTCTATTTCAAGATGTTTAGTCCTTTCATAAGCAAGATCAATTGCAAAGAAAACCAATAAATCATAAATACAGTGATACTTATTGTCTTGTCACTTGAATGGGATAGCAAAGGATCGAATTTGGATTCATAAACACAATGATATTTACGATGCAACACAGCCTGATCTATACCAAAAAACAAAATATCTCTAAATGTCGGATTCATAAATACAAGGATATTTATGGTGCAACACAGTCGGATTCATATCGATAGATATAACAAAAATAAAAAAAAAATAACTTTAAGTGTCACTTGAATGATCATTGAGTATGTTTGATAGTGTTGTTTCGACATTATAAACATACACAATCTCATTATTGTAACATTTTAAAGTTACGTGTTAAAACCCGTCACATTCTTTGTTATAAACACATCACAAGTTTACTCACTCACCCATGTGGGATAAACTCAACCTATATTTTCTTTGATCAAGTTTAATTCAAAACATTTACACTAGATCCAGTTTTAGACACATAATAAATCCTTATGAAGGTTTTAAGTCTTAATATGATTGAATAAGTAAGTCAATCATATGTCGTTAATACATATCACATAAGTTTGTGATTAAACGTGTTCAAAATAAGCTAGAAAAAACGTTCTCTCACTAATAGTTTTGCAACATGTTGTTATAACATTATATACAAATCATAATTTTTTATGCACTTCATGTTTTAGCTATCTCTAATTTTGTCAAACTACATTCGCAACTTGTTGGTAGTCTTGGGAATCGTTTATGTGATTAACTCTAGAGTAAATTACATAAATGGTCCTTATAGTTTGACGAAAATTACACCTACCGGCCCTCAAACTTAATAGTTGCATAAATTGTCCCTATCATTGTCAAAGAGGAACATGAATGGTCCTTTTGAGGCATAAAAGTTGCATTAATCATCCTTGTGGTTTGGCGAAAATTTCACCTACCGTCCCTCAGAAAGACCATTCATGTTATTCTTTAGCAGTGATAGGGACGATTTATGCAACTTTTAAGTTTGAAGGACGATAGATGAAATTTTTTCCAAACCATCGGGACCATTTATGTAATTTACTCTTAACTCTACTTTTTATTACAAAATTGCAATTTCTATCTTCAGCAACCTATATGGACCATTTATTTAATTTACTCTAGTTTTAAGCTCGAACTAGTCTTAAAGAGATTCAAAATTGACTCGAACAATTCTAAATTTCTAATCTATATCTATAACATAAAGTTTAACTATGAGAAATATCACATGAGCATATATCACGTTAATAAAAGGAGAGATACAAAACATTGAGATAAGTAATATTTGAAAACATAATTAATCGTAGTATTCTCGATTCAAGTTGCCTATCTCAATGTTTTTGTTTATGTTATATATATTTTAATTTATAAGCGTTTTGCTAAGTATTGTGATGTGAGTGTCGATGTAACCCTAGCATTTTGCTTGTCTATTTCATTTTGAACAAAGTGTTTTTTTATCTTGAAATTTGTCTGTTTTTTACCGACAATAATAGGGCTAGTAATGGTCATAATGGAAGACATATTTTTATCTCAAAATTTGTCTGTTTTTTACCGAAAATATATCATAGGGCTAGTAATGGTCCTAATGGAAGAATGTCTGTTTCTTATGTAGTAACTTTGGGTGAGTGAACAACGTCCGTGGACTTGCGTAAATGTCTACATAGCCAACTTTAACAATTCTATCAGAAGAGATCGATACAACTCTTGAGAGAGCCTGTCCATTTTTTTCGACGAGAAGAAATAGAAAGTTTTTATGCAGTAATGACATATGAATGTCTAGTTTGGTGTCGCTCCTAAACACTGTTCTCGAGTTTGTATGTAGTTTGCGGTATTGAACTACATCTTAAAATTCTAATGAGCACTTTGACATGTATTTGAAGAAAAACACTACGACAAAAATCAACTCTTATTCAACACTAATTGTATTTGTGATTTATCATCTACTATCAGATATTACTACACATTATGCATTAGTAGTAAGCAGGGACGGATCTAGCTAGTAAGTGTGGAAGGCACGCGCTCTCCATGGCTAGCCGAAAAAGTTGATATTTAGTGTAATTTTTATTTAATTTTGATCTTTTTTCGAAGTGACCTTAACCAAAAACTGAAACTGCCCCCACTCAAATACTAAAATCCAACATTTAACTCTTTAAAACTTTATAAATCATTTATGTCTAAGTAAAAATACTCGATTTATCAATACGTTTCTAGTTTTTTCTTTCGTATTTTGTTATCGTAAAAAAAAACGAAAAAATTGCCTCTACATCTGATTTTTCTGTGTCCGTCACCGGTAGTTAGGGGTGTCATTCGGGTCGGGTCGGTCGGGTTCGGGTCAGTCGGGTCGGGTCGAAGTCGGGTCAAGCCAAAAAATAATATACCCGAACCCGACCCTATTTGAATTCGGGTTGGTCGGGTTCGGGTCAAATCGGGTTGGGTCATGTCGGGTCGGGTCAAGTCGGGTTCGGGTCAAGTCCATTTATATAATTCTAGAATTTAATTTCTTAAATTTAGTAACCAAACGTTATGAATATAATGTCTATTGGTTTTTAAAAGGTTATTATATTCATACCAGTAGAGCAATGCACTAATACATGCATTTTATAGTTGGATTATTTTGTTT